>CM053028.1:355021081-355067827 GCA_028564925.1 Lithobates sylvaticus | reverse complement strand
ACTTCCTGTCAATGCTGTATTATGTTTGTCTTTGTATCCCACTTCCTTTTTTTGAATCCACATCCAGTGTTATGAATTAAAACTGCACAATGTATGTACAGGTAGAAAACGAAATCTAAAGTGCCATTTTTCTATTGTTGATTTTGTACTCATAAGTTTGTGTATCCTCCTAGCAGTCAGGTTTTGTGTAAATCTGCAGAAATACCATGTATTTTATATTTTGTATTCATATTTATTCTTAATGTTACAATGTGAGCCAGTCTGATGTAAGATTTAATATGTATTTTAATAAGCATGTCTCTCTTAGGGTTTGTGATGACTAGCTAAATACGACTGCAGTTTTGCTTTGAAACTTAATTTCTTTCAATCTGCCTTTTTTGTCATTTAAAGCTGAAGTTTAGGTAGGAATTTTATTGGATAGTTACATTGGTCCAGCTTGAACCAATGCAAGTTTGCATATATCATACATGAGCTATCCCAGTGGAAGCTGCAAAGAATGTGATAGCAACAGTCTTCCAGGTCCAGAGCTGAGCAGCTGCAATTCTGCATAGAAACCACCGAAGGTCACTTGATCGATATTACTGCCATTCACAGAAGGCCTTGTATTTTTGAGTGAATGCAAGGCATTTTCTAATTGAATGATTTGGGGAGGTGGAGCAGTGATGTCACGATATCTACCATGTCCAATCAGAGAATGGCTTGTATTCAATGAAAAGAAAATACATGGTGTTTTGTGAATGACAGCAGTGGACCTGGAAGGCTTCTGCGATTGCTGTACTAGGGGTGTCTAATACAGTGATTTTTGTAGTTTCCACAATAATTGCATACTTGCATTGAACCAATGTAACTATGATATTCCTAAACTTCAGCCTTAAGGATCCTGTTTCATGAAACTTGACTTTGCAGGATTTTCACTAGAATATAGATCATGTAGCTTGTTTTATTTGGGCCAAATAACCACTAAAGTACATCATGTATGACAGGAATAATAGCTTCACCCTTCATACACGAAGCCTTCCGGATTTTATTCTTGTCACAGTGTGTTAGGATCAAGAAAAGAAAACAATATGACACCTAACACTTGATTTTGTGATACATGTTGGACCTAGCATATACGGACACAAATGCTACACAAATGATTAAACTTCTTTTCTACTGAGAGATGTAACCACTTCTCTACAATCATCTCTTTAGCGGCACATTGACTCCAATGGGTTTTGCTAATGAAGTAATCGCCAACAAATCATTCAATGTCCATAGCAAAGTGATTACTCACCTGTGTAGCCCTTAACTATGTGACTAATCCCGAATCAAGACAGAGATTTTCAGGTGTAATTGGCATTTTATTATTGCAGACGCACGATTTTCTTCAATCTCAAATGTTTATTTGTTTTATGAACCCCCTGCACTGCACGAATATTGCTGGAAATGTTGGCGTGTGACTGGCCTTATCGTGTACAGATATAGTTTAAAAGGAAAATGAGAATTGCAGTGACTGTGCAGAACACAATAACCCATTTGTCCGAAATTTGGTCATTTAGACAGTTTGTTCGTTTTTTGGCCAGTTAATGGACACAAAATCAATAATCGTTGGGACGTTTTTTAGCAAAAAAAAAAAACTAAGGACAAGTTTGGAAATTTTCTGCCGAACGAATGATAATTTGAAAGGTTAATGTGTTTCCCGTCCAAACTGTCTGCACTAGGTATATGTAAAAAAACACAAAAAATGCATTAATTTATGTCCACTGAACGATTTATCGGTCATTACATGATGGCACTATCGTTTGCGCTCACGTATAGTGTATGGCCAGCATAAGGCCCCTTTCACACATACGCACCGTTCGTCTGTTTTTCATCCATCCGTTGACGGACGAAAAACGAACATCAATGCATTCCTATGGAAAAATGGATGATCCTCTATTTTTATCCGTTTTTCATCAGCTTCCGTCGACATCCTTTCTTTTTTTTTTTTTTTTTTTTTTTTTTTAATGGATGAAAGCCCTATTTTTTTATCTGTTAAATAAACGGATCGGACGAAAAACAGATGAACGTTCCATTTTTGCATGAAAAAAAATTACTCCGGGACTCAAGTGGTTAAGGCCTCTAGCTGGCGGATTTAAAAGGAATGAAAAACTGATGTAAACTTCATCCGTTTTTTTCTTTGAAAAAAAGTGACTGAACTGATTAAACGAACGGTCCGCATGTGTGAAAGGGGCCTTAAAGAGGAAGTAAACCCAATGGGTTTTACTTCCTCTTTTGTTTCCCTGCAAAGGCAAAGCATAATGGCTACTATGCATTGCATAGTAGCCCATTATGTGATACTTGCCTGCAGGAGAAGCCTGCGATGTCCCAGTCTTCCTCGCTAGCAGCGAGCGTCAATTCTTCACCCCTCTTTCTTCCGGGGCCGCAAACTCCGGCTCTCTGACTGGCATGCGTGCCGGTCACGGCATGACCCGAGCTAGAAATGGCACAGCATGCCCTTTCTAACTCCGGCGCATGCGCAGAAGAAATCGATATACGGTAAAGTAGCAGACGTTGTGATCCTTTTGGCAAGATCCTGGTAATACTATAGATCTCAAATCTCTGCATGAGCCTCTTCCCGTAAGATTTGGGATAATCTGCATTCTGTGACGCTCTAGTGCAGAAGCTGATTTTTTTTTTTATTTTATTTAATGATTATTTACAATTCTACATAGAGGATACAATAGCTGGATCTTGCATTTTAGTGGAACGTCCACATTAGGGAATGGGCATAATAAAGTGATTTTTTTTTTTTTTTTTGTTTTTAATGTTCACAACATCCTGGAAATATGATCTCAGGGCATTAAATGTGACCTGTAATGATGCTGGCAATGTATTTTGTATTCGAAAGAGACTTGTATACTTTATGTTGCTTAACTTTTTTATATTTAATGCCAGTACCCTTTTTTTTTTTTTTTTTTTTTTTTTTTAAAGTTATTCGTTTTTTTTTTTTTTTTTTTTATAGCAATAGGTTTGACTTTGATGTATTAGAAGTTAGGAAAATTTAGCTTTCTACTTGTGGGTGGTTAGGAAGTAAATTTTCTCTTTTTGAAAGTGTAAGTATAGTATAATTACATATTTTCATATGAGCCCGATAATGAACTGTAAAAATGATTGCACTGAAATTATATAGCTGATTTTTAATGGTAGTATAAAGGGATTTTCACTCTAAAAACTCAATTCAACGTAAAGGAAAACAGCTTCTGCTAGTGGGGTTGTTGTGGATGTGGTTTGATTTCCTCGGTGCCATTGCTGAGCAGATCTTCATCCTGAACATCATTTTTTCACACCTATGTACCAGCAGCACATTTCATCCCTGAGCTTCATTCAACTTTATTTAATGGAGAGAGAAGACAAAGATGCATAGTTTGCACTAAGTTTTTCTTAAAGATTAAGTATAATGGTTTGGGGTAATTTTTATTAGTTGTAAAAGGTTTTTAAACTTTTTGGTTATATACATTGAACACTGCCGAGAGTTATACAGTGCTTTGAAATGCTGAAAAGAAAATTAGAGCTCCACCTGCTGGCTGAATAGAAGTCTACATAATATTAAAGCATTGCTGAAGTTGTTAAAAACAATTACTGCTTTACGTAATTGTTTTTTTGTTAGAAAAGACTTTGTGTGTGTGTCCCTTGCCAAGCACATGTAATGATGCAAATGGTTCACAAGTAAATGCTGATTAGAATACAGGGGGAAAGTGGTCCAATAATGTCCATAAAGGGTTCTATTTGAATATATAAATGATAAACACCAGATGGCATTAATCTGAATGTAATAATGCACAAAAAACTTTTAAAGGATAAGTTCACCTTTTTAAAAAAAAAATTATTTGCATTGCAGGTAAAAAAAAATATATATATTTTATTTTGTGTTTTTTATTAGTAGCCTGAAAAGCATTACACCAGCGATCAGCAGATTGTGGGTGCAATGCAGGGTTTCTGAAGAATGTCGCTGTAAGCTGTCTGCTCGTACCTCATAAGGGTAGGCAGTTACACAATGACAGGAACCATCAATGCACTACCTAGAGGGCTCTGGTAGTTCATTAAAAACTACAAGCTGTCAGCCACAAAGGCTCGTGGTAGTTGTAGTTTTCCCATTCACAGAACTCTGTGAATGATTGACACAGCTGGGTGGGCTGGCTCGCTGTCGCTAGAGGCGGCAGATCGGGGAGAGGCTGCAACAGTAGTGAACATGTTACATGTTCTATCCTAAAAATGGGTGAAACATGTTCCCAAAGGTCAACTTCTCCTTGAATGGATAAAAGCAAAGTGGCAACTCGCATTTAGCAGAAAATCGTGGCGCTTATCACAATATATGTAATCCACAGTAGATAACTCTGCACACAGGAATCGTAGGCATGGTACAGGAGTTGTAGTGCACCACTGCTGGCCAGATTGGTACATCGGCAAGAAGGAAGCAGAACGGGCTGTGGAACACCGGGCAGAGCCGACCGGAAGTGACATCAGCTGCGGGCACTGTTCCTGTGTGCAGTTAGCTGCCATGGATGACATCTATTTTAATTTGTGCTCCTGTTTTCTGCTACGTGTGAGTTACCACTTTGCTTTTATCCATTAACCACTTCACCCCCGGAAGATTTGGCTGCTCATTGACCAAGCCATTTTTTTGCGATATGGCACTGCGTCGATTTTAACTGACAATTGCGCGGCCGTGTGACGTTGTACCCAAACAAAATTGATGTTACTCTTTTCCCACAAATAGAGCTTTCTTTTGGTGGTATTTATTTGATCATCTCTGCAGTTTTCATTTTTTGCGCTATAAACAAATAAAAGTGACAATTTTTGAAAAAAAAATCTATTTTTAACTTTTTGCTATAATGTCCCTAATTTTTTTTAATAAGCTAATTTTTTCCTCCGTTTAGGCCAATATGTAATTTGCTACATATTTTTGGTAATAAAAATTGCAAAAAGTGTGTGTGTATATATAGATTGGTTTGCACAAAAGTTATAGCGTCTACAAAATAGGGCAAAGATTTTATGGCATTTTTATTATTTTTTATTAGTAATGGCGGTGATCAGCGATTTTTATCTTTTTTTATTTTTATACTTTTGACACATTGTAAATGTCAGGGAAGGGGTTAACACTAGGGGGTGATCAAGGGGCTAAGTGTGTTCCCTAGGGAGTGATTCTAACTGTGGGGGGAGGGGACTGACTGGGTGAGGAGACCAATCGTTGTTCATGCTTAGTATGAACAACAGATTGCTCTCCTCACCCCTGACAGCACAGAGATCTGTCTGTTTACATTGACAGATCTCCGTTCCGCTGGGCACAGGCATCAGTTCCTGCGTCGCGCACACACCCCCTAGTGGTCAAAAGGCGAACCGACTTAGTTATGTCAATTCGCCCAGGGGAGTACAACTCCAGCGGCTGGTCGGGAAGGGGTTAAAGTTCTTTTGTGCATTTAATACCCTCAGATTTTCACGCCCTCTGGTGTTTAGCTTGCTAAAACACTTATTTTCCTGCTTTTTTCCAGCAATATTTTTTTCAAATATACAATGCCTGCTACTCACGCACTGTGCAGTGTACACTTAGTGTCTCTAAAGTGAAAAGGAGTAGAGCCAGATGCCAGGATAATGCAGTGACTGAGGTGCCATTATCCCAGGTGTGGGAGAAGAATTGGAAAATAGGCTCTTTAAGATTAAGCCCATTTGTTACGTGAAATGCAGCCAGATGGTCACGACAAAGCCATGTTCACAGGCACTTGAATCTACAAAGGTTTTTTTTTTTTTTTTAGGTTTGAATGGCACCCCAGTGCATATAATGCCGCGTACACACGAAGGGACTTTTGCCGGCGGACCTAAGTCCAGCGGACAATCCGCTGGACTTTCCAGCTGGGTCCGCTGGACTAAAAAGCGAACGGACTTGACCACACACGATCACGCAAAAAGTCAGACGGTTCACGCGATGACGTACAGCACGTACGACGGGACTAGAAAACGAAAAATACTTGCTACTGAGCATGCGTCCTTTTTGGTCCGCCGGACCATACTACACACGGCGGGATTGTCCGCCGGACTGCCAAGTCCAGCGGATAATTTTAAAACAAAACTTAAAACTTTAGTCCGCCGTACTTTGGCCAAAAAAAGTCCGCCGGCGCCCACACACGAGGGGATTATCCGTTGGACTTCGGTCCAGCGGATAATCCCGCGGGATAGTCCCTTCGTGTGTACGCGGCATAAGGAACACTCCTGTGTTGAGCTACCTTGTGTCTGTGGTGTATTGTGTCAGTAAAAATTGTGTGGCCATGTTTTTGGCCTGTTGTGCATTGACAGCCCATTCAAATGCCTTAATATAGTGCACATTAATGTGCAACGTAATGCTCATATGGTCAATGCACTGCAGTTTTGGATAGGGCCTAACGTTTTTTGGGTCTTGTGGTGTTTGTGTTTTTTTTTTTTTTTTTTTTTTTTTTTTTTTTAATCCTTTCACTCCCCAACCAAATCTTAAATTTCTTCACTCATACGCATCCTTGACAACAAAAGGGTAGACCATGTGAAATAAAGGTAACCACTGTAAAGCACCCCATGCAATGGTGAACTTTTGTCTTCTCCACTCATTTCTGTTCCTGGAAGTTTCAGCCTCAGTTAAGGTGGAGAAAATATAAAGCTGTGCAAAATAGAAAATTAATTAATAGTTTTTAAAGCAAATGTTTCTTTACCTTTTTAATAAGCTAACTTTTAAACATTGCTTGCAAAGTTTCATCTTTGTCCACTCTAAAAATAGGATTGTCTATTGGTTAAAAAAAAATATTTGGAGGTTTTAGTTCATATGAATAAAGAAATAAAGTTTTAAAAGCCTCTGCAGAAAGTAAATATAAAGGACAAGTTCACTTTTGTAAAAAAAATGCAGGTAAATGCATTTATTTTTTGTTGCAGGAGCCTGTAAAGCATTGCACCAGTGATCAGCAGATCGCTGGTGCTATGCAGGTCTCCTGCACACTCAGTATATAGGCTTACCCATATATCCCGTACGGGTAAGCCGATACTCGCTGACAGGAAGACTCGATGACAGCACTGTGGTAGTTCATTGAGAACTACAGGCTGACAGCCACTAAGGATGTCGGGGCTTGTAGCTCATTCAGACACAGAGCTGTGTATCTGACTGACGTGGCCATGTGGGCGGAGCCCTGCACGACAATGCTGTTTTTTTTCAAACCATGGCAGCTAGTATGGGGAACTTCTCCCCGTACTGCTGCCACAGAGAGGGGGGTAGCGGGTGACAGCTGTAGCACTGGGAACATGTTGCATGTTCTACCCTAAAAGCGAGTGGAACATGTAACTTGTTCCCAAAGGTTAACTTACCCTTTAAAAAAAAATTAAAGACATACCATACAAAACAATTTGCTAATCATAGTTTTATATGGTACGCTTTTAGTAATTGAGTAAAGAAATGTGAAGGGCAGTAATACTATGCATAGAGACACAACCCATAATGGCCCATGAGAAACAAACCGTATTGGCTTGATGGGACTTTGTACTACTGCCCAGTCTTCACTGCTCTTTTGCAGTTTTGTGGAAAGAGCCCAGATTTGTTTGGTTTCTTGATTCACACGACCTATCATTGGGTTAATAGAAGAAAGAGCAGAGCTGTAACACATAGTAACCAGTTATCTTTCATTCTTTTCACTGTTTAAAATGGTTGTAAAGGCAGAAGATTTTTTATCTTAATGCATTCTACGTGCAAAACCTTTTCACAGAGCAGATACGTATGATATATTTGTTGTTTAAAAAACAAAAAAAGACTTTGCAATCACTATAAACCTGAACTATGGGATGGGGAAATTTTGTGTAAAATATAAGTCACAAGTTTTCTTAAGTTTTTGGTATGCTTTGTGTATTTTCCCCCAGATCTGTGCAGTGAAATGTTGCCCCTGAGCTTCTTGTAATAAAGACCTGTTGCTCTTATTCCTTGTGCAGGGTGACTGGTCTTGTGCCCACCCCCCTGTATTTTTCTGCAGTCATTCTTTATTTGGGCTTGCAAAGGTGTTTGATGCACACAAAGTAACCACACACTAGCAGAAGGTAAATTGCACACTAACCTTAAAAAGTGTTATTTTACTGAGAGTAGCTGATGCTTGGGTCCAGGAGAGGTAGCAAATCAGTCAACAGATTCAATCATGCTTAGGAGAAACCCTGATCTATGCTGAGACAAAAAACAACGGGGCAGTCATGATGGACCACTTGGTCTTTTTTATGTTGTCTTTCTTCTTGTAATTTTTTTTTTGTTATTTTACATCCTCTGCTATTAAATTGGATATATCCATTTAAAAAAATAAAATAAAAATTGGAGACATTGGTTCTTGTGCATGGAGTTCAGCTTTGGGTTTACTATGACCATGAGTTTTATCTGAATGTATGAACTTCAGCCTGCCAACATACGGTATCAGCAGCAAGATCCTGTGATTCCTTGTTGAATCTGGCAGCTGGGAAGCTCTCTATGTTGGAAGGACTCTTTTTTTAATTTTAAAGTGTAAGACACCTTTAACAAGTTACCGTAATTTAAATATCAGTCTGTACCAAAACCACGTTTTCAATATACAGGATTGTAAATACCTCTCCTTATGCACTGAAACCAGATCTTGCAAAATAACAAAATATATATTCTATGAGTAACTGATGGTGTTGGGTCAGGCTACCGTGCTTGTTCAAACTATAGGTGCTGATTGGGTAAGGGGTTGAACATTGCAGGAGGGTGGCACTTTGCACATTTATATTTTTTGGGGGGTCAACAATAATAATCAAACACAGGAGAAGACATTTGGGCACATAAGCAGATACAAGCATCTACTGGCTTTCAAAAAAAGGACTGCACCTTTTGTAAGCACTCAACTGCCATTAAAAGCCTTTGCTATTACAGTGAAATTGTTGCTTTAGTAACAGATCTACGTGAAGTCTATTCTCTTATTAGGATGTCAAACATTTTTAAACCTGCTCTTCAGGGCCTGATAGAAAAGACTTGGTTTTACAAGGGCATATTAATGAAGACACCAAATAATTCATTCATTTCGAAGGTCTTTTTGTACGAACCTGTTTTTAAAGGCTGTAAAATGCTCTTAAGCACTCAGGATAAGATTCAACAATGAATAGCTAAGATTTCTCATTGCGTAACGGAAGTTAAACCCATGATTTTTTATTTTAATATATTGTGTTTTGTATTCTGGCAATATGTGAAGGATAACCTAATTTAAAGAATAAAGCAAGTGACCCTTATGGGGATTTGATATGGGCATTTTAGATAGGAAATTATTCCCTAGAAGGCTGCAGGTCCCATAATGCTCATTTGACACATCAAGTATGGTGCACACATAGGACTAAATTGTTTGTATAGGACAAGTGTGTAGACCACATACGAGTTATTTCCCTAGAAGCAAGCTCCCTGTCCTGCATTTGTTTGTACACGCTCACTAAGAGGGAATTTCGGGAAAAGGATGTGGGGTAGCTCAGCAACATCCTTGCTTAAGACGGGTATATACTTGTAGAATTACATTTTAAAGAAATGTTCATTACGTTTTCTAGTCATTAGTGGGGTCAAATCGACATTCCTTTTTTGAAAGTTGCAGGATGGAAAACCGTTTCTAGAACGAATGAAATGATGCCAATGTATGTAGTATTCATTCCAAAATCAAATGTTAAAAGCAAACAAAATTTTGAAGTACTTTTTAAAAGACATTTGTCCAGTAAAAATTATTTTCAAACGCATGTTTGTACAAACGTTCCTTCGATAATCTACTAGTGTATACCCAGCTTAAAGTGTTACTAAACCCAGGACCCTGCATTCACTATATATGGTCTCCCACAGAACATGGAAATGCCATTATTTTAGTAAATATAAACTGCTAAATACCTTTTCTCATCAGCAGTATATAGCAGCCTTGTGACTTCTATTCGTTCCTGGTAAAGCTTTGTAGGAGGAGTTTTCATACTGCACTGAGCTGTCCTTTCAGGATCCAGGACCACTGACCCTCTGCCGGGACAATGCTGATTGGCTTTGTGCTGATCACATTTTACAAGTGTTTTTTTATTTACGGATCTGAACGTAGCTGCATTGTTTTCAATAGAAACATCCACACAGGTGTGGAAACATGCACTGCATTCTGATCCATAACACAGAATCCAAAAATCTGCATCTGAGGACGTACATGTATGACAGATGCAGGTATAGAGCGAGAGACCAGAAAAAAATTGACAATTTTGCACAAGTATTTACTGATCATTACACAGGAACTTTTGTTATAGTAAAAAAATATGAGTAATAAAATCAGTAACATTTTAACGACCATGTGAATATAGCCTTAACCTTTTTGTGTTTTTTAATATTGCTTACAGGTTGGTAAATTTGCCTATTTTATAGGTGGAAATATTTATTACTAGTGCAAAGACGCCTGCAATAAAAGTGAAACCTTTGCCTATGGCAAACAATTAAATTTATTCTTTCTGATGAAACAAACTGGTTGCTGTGGATAAGTTTTTTTTTTTTTTTTCTGAAAGTTCAGTGAAGGTCTGACTGGACAGGCTCTGTCAGCCCCTAGTGGATTCCATTAAAGAATATGGAGATTGCAGCTCAGGCGGGGGAAAAAAGAAAATTTAGTGCTCAGCAATGCCTTGGTGCTATGACCGGAGATGCAGTCGGCAATAAAAAAAGACAAATGCTTTTACCTTTTTAGTATATATAAAAGGAAAAACTTACTGGAATTCTACTTTAATGCAACCCTGAATTTAACTGTTATCTCCTCATGAAATCATCAGGAAATGTCAATCTCATGGATAGGGCGCTCCATTTCAGTATTGGTTTCCCTGTAGATTTAGAGGCGAAGTTCACCTTTGGTAAAAAATATATTAAATGCACATATTTTATAGAAAAAAAAAGTGCATTTATTGTTTTTTTTTCCCCAAGGAGCCTACAAAGCAATTCCTACAGCTCTATGTCCATACCTCTGTACAGGCTTTCTGTTTGAAAGCCGCAGGGCTTTTGAATGAATTACTAGGGTGCTTATTAGTGCCCTCGCAGTCCATTACGTCAGCAGCCATCTGCTGCGGTTGTAGTAGTTTTCTCATTCACAAATTCCTGTGAATGAATGCACAATTGCACAGCTCTGCCATCTTTGAAATGTGACAGCAGGTGTGGGGAGAAGCACCCCCACCTGCTGTCACAGGTAGAGAGGGGGCTTGGAGCGTGCTACAGTACACCCTAAATACAGGTGTAAAGTATAATGTGCTTCAAAGGTGAACTTGTCTTTTAAGGGAAGGATTTCTAATGAATCGGGTAGCATTCTGGTCATTCGGGCAGCTGTTTGCAGGCGTGCTTCTATAGAAAACTTTTCATGGCCGAGCTGCTTTTGAGGGCCAGTTCGCACCACAAATCACCCAGGCGCATGCTGTGCATTCTTGTGTGCTTTATATACAGTCAAGGTACAGTGCCATTTCAGCCTATTCAGCTGAAAATCGCTCCAGACTGCACCAAAGTAGTAGTCACTACTTTAAAAACGCACTGTGATCTGGTGCAGGCAAACGCACTGTATTTGCAACCTGCATTTGGGTGTTGTTAGTTTTAACATTGACACCCGCTGCAGATCGCAACTGCAGTGTGTTTTGAACGCGCTGTGGTAAACGCGCACGGAACATGTTTTTTTCCACACTGCATTCTGGTGTGAATGGGCCTGAAGGGCAAGGTGGGAATGCCTCTTGGTAGCCCACCCCCCAGCAATTTAAACATGCTGCTCTGTTGCTGCCTACCCAAACCGGTGGTGCCCTCACTCTACTTCAATGCATATGATGGAACATGCCATCTCTGTCATGTGACAGTGCACTAGTCTGAACAGCCAACTACAAGGCCTGAACACTGTTCCACAAAGAGGGGGTCAGTGACGTCATCCATACGGGTAGACTTCTACAGTGTAGACCAAAGAGGGCATGGTTTGACGGGGACACCCATCATAAGGGGTGGGCTATTGGGAGACACAGCCACTTTGCTCTGAAAGAGCAGGTGACAGTTTTTCAAAATTGGTTCTTTCCCAGCTTATCTTCAAGGCGCTTTTTTTTTTTTTTTTTTTTTTTTTTTTTTTTATTAGGTTAGAATATAGAAAGCCAGACCAGAAATATAATTTAGTTGTATTGATTAGTGTACATCAGGCAAGAAATTGATTGAACCTCCCCTTCTTTCTTATCCTCTTTCTCCTATGACATATAATAAAGCATAGTGCATAAGTAACCACAGAGAACATTTGGCCTGTAACCAATACGTATACATTTTAAAGTTCTTTTTATCATTCCAAATGATCAAGAATGATTTTTATGCATATCTATATGGGAAAACTTCAATGTAATCAATTTTGTGTGCTCTATACATTATATGCTTATATATACTAATTTAGCAATAAATACAATTTTTTTTTTCTTTTTATATTATTTTGGTTTTATTTACAATATTCCCCAATATTTTATATGCAGTTGAATGAATGTATCAAGTCAGTTTTATATGCACACTCTAAGCTCTATATTTCTGATGTTAATGAGTATTCTGTTCTATGCTTTTAGTCTAGCTTGGGCTTTGGAAGGAATTAACTGTGGGTCTGGATTGTAACTTGTTACTAATGATCAATACTGTATGTCTTGTCAATGAATAGCTTGCATGTGGCCTTAAAATTCAAATTTTTGTTTGCAAGTTCTGAGATCCAATTTCTGCCGTTTCACACAGCTGAGTTTTTTTTATTTTTTTTGTTTTTTTTGTATTGCAATACATGGAGGCTGAACTACTAAAAGGTTTTGTGTGAATATTCACTTTAAGTATCCAGTCTTGTGAAAAGCCAATTCCTGTTCGTTTAGAATACCCAGTAATGTGCCAATGCTGTTCACATGATTGGATAATTGAAGTGAATGTTCACACTTTTTTTATTTTTTTTTTCTAAATTGTATTACTAATCAATTTAAAAAGGGCTTCCCAGGTTTTTAAAATGTTGCTTATTGTAAAATAAGTTTTGATAAATAAATTTTAGGATACACAACCTGTCATTGTTTGCAGAAAGTGAGCTAGTAGAAAAATTATTTTCCACAGAGTCCTTTTGTTATGCCTGTATGGATTATGGCATGACCAACTGCATCATATAAGTCAGCTTTTATACTTGGCTGCCTAATAGAAAAAGGTAACAAGTACACAGTCTAAAAGAAGGGAACATGAAAGGGGTAGGGTTCTCCTTTAATAAACCTGTTGAGACACACACACCTACTCCAGAACTTTAGAGGACACAATCTTATTTAGTGATCTAAAAGTGGCCATAGACCCAAGCCGATGGCTTGATATGCAGGTGCAATAAAAAAATTAAGTGCCTTAAAGCAGTAGTAAATGCCTTTTTGTTGATTTACTTCTACAGGTAAGCCTATAATCAGGCTTGCATGTTGGTACAGTAAATATCTCCTAAACGTGCACCATTTAAGAGTTATTTACTTTATCAGCGCCAGTGATGCTAATGAGAGCTGTGCCGCGGCCGTGACTCCCAGGTGCATGTCGTCACGGCTCAGCCATTAAAACAGAAGGAATACTGGGGGAAGATGGAAGCCCTGTCAGCTGGAGGGCTTTGTTTTTCAGGTATGTCTTTCATGTTGTGCTAGTATGCGATGCTACTACCACATTATGCTCTTAACTTGCAGGTAGAAGATTTTTTTGCTGTTTACTGCTGCTTTAAGGTGTAACGCAGGCTAAATACAAATTTCTCTAAAATAAAAAATATGCCTTCCTCAAGGCTCTCCTCAATCTGCTATCTTTTCTGCTCCCTTTGTTTTAAAGTATTTACCCGTTGATCCATTTCATGTGTCTAGACTATAACACCATTGTCTTGCTGCTGAATTTCTAGCACTGTAGGCCCTCGAATCTCACAATTTGGCTCCCCCATTTGGTAGAATCTTCCTCCTTTTAAAACTTTTGTTGTTGGCCAAGATATAGTGCTACTACAAACAGGTTGCACGGTCTTCTCTGTCTCCTTCATTTTCTATTAGAGTCCAGCCATGGCCTGAACAGTAAGAAGCTCTTGTAAGGAAGTGCAGGTCACATGACTGAAACTGATACTACATAGAATTTCATTTATTTGTATGAATCATTGAAGGATCGATTAATAGGGCACATATTGAAGACGTTACTAATGTTTAGTGTTGGAGGCTGGTTATCTGTGCACACAGATGCCCAAATGTATATAATTATGCCATCTCAGAAGACCACTAGAAATTAAAAAAAATCCAACCTGAGAGAGCAACTTTTTCCTGCAGAGAAATAATTGGCCATGATGTAGCAGTTTAACCATTTTACCATTGGTATACCATTTACCCATTTAAATAACCATTACAAACTTGTCTGGATCACCCCATAGCAACCTTTTGGCCTTGTCAAGAAAAGAGTCCCTTGCTCTGCCTAAAGTGGAACTAAGGTCTGCAATACATACCTACTTTCACTTTAAGGGTGTTCCCATGATTAGCTGCAAAATAGACAGCCCAGTTGAAAGCAATGGGAGGCTGCTGGCTCTCGCAGCTAACCATGCCTACTGGCCAGGGGCAGGGCGTCCATAAAGGGTGCAGGAGCGCCGCCCCCCCCTCTCCTGTCACTCTCTATACTCCATAGATAGATTCATGCATTGCATGAATCTATCTATGGTCGCTGCTGACAGGTGTCCGGCCTCTTTTCGGTCACCGGGCGCCTGAATTACAGCGGTGGGGGTGTTTTTTGGAAACACCTGATTAGCGCCGTAGGCGCTAATAGGCGTCCAAAAAGGTGACAAGCGGGCGCAACGCTGTGCGTTCCTTGTCACTCAGCACTGATGTTAGCAAACCGAAGGAATTCGGTTTGCTAACATTGGCTAAGGGGCAGTACAATCAGGAGCACAGGTCTGTGTTACCTGTGCCCTGATTGGCTGAAACGACAGGCGCTGTGATTGGGCGCCTAATCATAGCAGAGGATGAGAGGAGGAGCGGGCAGGAGAGGAAATGGAGGACACGATGCCACCGTCACCCGAGACAAGGTAAGTGCAGGGGGGGGGGGCACAGTGGCAGCTTCTTTGCAGGGACTGTTTTGATGGGCAAAGTGGCTGCGTTTTGATGGGCAAAGTGCTGCGTTTTGATGGGCAAAGTGGCTGCGTTTTGATGGGCATAGTGGCTGCGTTTTGATGGGCACAGTGGCTGCATTTGATGGGCTTTTTTTTCAGAATTTTTCTGTTTATTTGCGCCCCCCCCAAAAAATTTTGAGCACCAGCCGCCACTGCTACTGGCTCAAGCAGCTCCCTCACAGTCCATTCATAACAGCAAACCATCAGCTGCGGTTGCTGATTATAGTTGTAGTCTATTCATTCAATGGAAGCTGTGAATGAATGCCATGGCCGTGTGGGTGGAATCCCTTACAGCCGTGCTGTTTTTGAATTGTCACAGCAGGTGCTGGGAGAAGATTCATCTCCTGCAGCCTCTCCCCGTCTACTGTCACTCTGAGGCGGGGAGAGGCTGCAGGAGCTGGAACATGTTATGTGTTCCACCTCCGTATAGGTGGAACATGTTCCGAAATGTGAGGTTAGACTTTTAATAGGAACCCTTTATTGAAGGAGGCTTTGGGCGTGTTTAGGTATGTTTTTACTCTGTTCCTACAGATTAGTGATATTCTAAATTTATTGAAGCTTCAGTATACTCGAGTTGTACAGTACTATACTTTTGGAATGAGTAGTTGTGAAATCAGAAGTGCCCCTTTAGGCTAGGTTCACACTCCTGCATTGTCTGCAAAAAAAAAAAACAGCATGTTTTGGCTGCGGGTTCAGGAATGTGTTTGTGATTAAATGCTGTCCCGCACCCACAAAAGTGTGAACCTTGCCTTAACCAATTTCTCAAAAACAAGGTGATTGTGTTGTACAAATAAACACATTTGAGTGCATATGTGGGTATGGGAAGTAAGTTGCGTGTCATATTTACAGTACGTATACTGAAAATCACTTTCATTCATACATTTTAGATAAAATATTAACAGCTGATAACTGATCCATAATTTAGGTAACAAGACAATTTATCAACCAAGTAAAAAATATAAAATGAAGAGTAATTGTGTGTCTAGCCAAAGTTTAGGCAAATATTCTATTGGGGAACTCACTTGCATTTTTATAGAAAATTCTAGAGGCGGTAAAAGATATTTAATGCACAAATGGTAAATTAAACTAAATTCATATTGATTCCTTTAGCTACCAATTGCACACTTCCAAGACGTCATCTATGCAATTCCTTTTGTGACTGTTCATGCTGTATGTAACAGGTTTTGTCAGAATATTTTTAACCAAAGCATCATGTATTGAATGTATTCATTTACTTACCTTGAACTCATGAATGTTTATTGAATGTTAACTGTAGCTTGTCTTGATCAACAAATCTTATTGGTTAAACTCAATATAATGCATTTCAAGCTTTGTGTATGCAACTGTTATTCAAGTGAAAGAAATATATAATTTGTTATTAAAAGACATGAACTGAGTTGTTTTTTTATTTTTTTAATTAAAAAGCTGAAATGAAAAACCTATATTAAAAGTACTGTGCAATATTTTTCATGATGATGAGGTTGGATTATATCCCTCTGTCAGTCATAGGAAGCCTTTTCTTTAGAACTGCTTTAATGCCTTAATACGCTTTAATGTGCATTAACTCGCAGTAAAATAAAAGTTGCAAAACAATACTGGCTCCATTCACATACTGTTTGTCAGGTCTAACAGCTAATTTGTTTTAAAAGCAAATGTATGCAAAAAAAAGGTGTAATTTTTTTTTATTGTATAGCACCATATACGCTACACAAGCACAGTATTCTTAAGCTCCATCATTTATCTAAAAATACAAAAATTAACCATCTGCCGACCACTCACAGTAAGGCCCCTTTCACACTGGGGCGGTGATCCGCGGTGACGGTAAAGCAGCGCTATATTTAGCGCTGCTTTACCGTCGTTTTCACCGCGGTTTTTCGGCCGCTCGCGGTGCGGTTTTACCCCCCGCGAGCGGCCGAAAAAGGGTTAAACACCCCCCGCAGAGCGCCGCCGTAGCCGCGGTATTACCGCGGTAACCGCGGTATTGCCGCGGTTTTACGGCGGTCTCCCATTGTAATCAATGGGAAGGAGCGGTATAGGAGCGGTGAACACACCGCTCCTATCCCGCTCCAAAGATGCTGCTAGCAGGACTTTTTTTTTTACCGTCCTGCTAGCGCACCGCTCCAGTGTGAAAGCCCGTCGGCTTTCACACTGGAGTGAATGGGGCCGGATTTTTTCATGCGGTGAACAGGCGCTATTTTTAGCGCCGCACCGCATGAAAAACGCCCCAGTGTGAAAGGGGCCTAAATGTACTTTGAGCTGGTGACAGGTTCTGTTTATATTATTATAAACCCAATAGTCATCAAATACCACCAAAAGTAAGCTCTATTTGTGTGAAAAAATATTAATTTCATTTGCGTAGTTTTGCATTATTGTGCAATTGCCAGTTAAAGTAGCTAAGGGCTGAATAGCAATAAAAGCAGAGTCATGAAGGGGGTAAAACCTTTCGGAAGTCAAGTGGTTAAACTGTCCAAATATGACTCAATATGAGTGTAAAAGACACTATCATGTTGCCCATGCAAGTTGAAGTGGCTATGTCTGCAAAGGGCTTCCTCCAGTCCACGTATACCCATCTTACCAATGCTTCCTCACTGCTGCTACTTCTGCGGCTAAGCCTGTGTTAGTGACCCAAAGCAGTGATGAGGTCACCCTCGTGGACATGTGACTGTGCTCTAGCCCAGTGATTTGATACTAAGCCTGGGAACCATCACGAGATCAGGCCACTTGCTCCGCAATACACAGAAGTGCCTGCCTGGGGTTCTTATCTCATGTTGATGAGGTGAGCAGGGAACTTTGAGGGAGCATAGGTAAGGTTAGCATTAAAGGGTTGGCAAATGTCTCTTTAAAGGAAACCTTTACTAATCCAAATATAAGGGCTGCTATTGTGTTCCCCCAACCCCCCCCCCCCCCCTTGAAAATGCTAGATGGCTGTTTCTGGCTTCAATCATTTCAGATATTAATTTAATTAATATTAATTTAAAAAGGACAATTTAAAAAGACTTTCACCAACCTAAAAAGTGCAAATAAAAGCAAAGTTAAAGTGGAACTTTAGTCAGAAAATGAAGTCCTGCTAGATCACTTCAGGCTGGCCCCTTTTGCAGGTATAGCTATGTAAAACAGTAAAAATAAGTGCCTATACTATTTAAAATCCAGTAATGCACTGTCCCACCCTGCTCTGCACATGCTCAGTAGCTCTATATTTCTAGGCACTGTGCCAGATTTTTGGAGGCCGATCTGCTAACAGCCTTAGGCCACTTTCACACTGAGGTGCTTTACAGGCACTATAGCGCTAAAAATAGCACCTGCAAAGCGCCTCTCCTGTCACTCAGGTTTCACACTGGACCGGTGCACTTGCGAGACATTAAAAAAAGTCCTGCAAGCTGCATCTTTGTGGCACTTTAGGAGCTGAGTATACACTGCTCCTAATGCGTCCCTGCCCATTGAAATCAATGGGCAGCGTCGCCGAAGCTTTGCCGGCGCTTTTTAACCCTTTTTTTCCGGCCGCTAGCAGGGGTTAAAAGCGCCACGCTAGCGTCTGAAAAGCGCCTCTAAAACTGCAGATGCCCCCGCGCCTCAGTGTGAAAGTGCCCTAAAAGCGTTATTAAACCCTCCAATCCTTTACAGCCAAAGAAGCTGCTTGTTTGATCTGCAACTGCCATATTGCTGCACATGTGATCAGGTATAACACCAGCCATTTGGTTTGACAGTTTGGTTGAGGACACAAGCAAATGTGACAGTTGGCAATCCCGGCATTCCAAGAATGTAACTGTTTTTTTAAACCATTAAATTAATGGGTGTAGTTCTGCTTTGATTTACTGCTTTTCAAGGGCTCCAGGCTTCAACAAAATGGCAGTCTCCTTCAAGAAGAAACTGGAGCAATGCTGGAGGCAATTTACAGCATACACTCATTTTGATGGGATAATGTGAAATGCATGTTCCTTGCTAAAGAACATATATATATATTTATATATTATATTTTTTTTTTTTAATCAAGCTGTAATGGGTAAAGTGCAAGCATATTTTTATATTATTATTATTTACTCAAACATTTTTTACATTGTTTAATTTTTTTATCAACTTTATTGCTATCACAATGGTTGAACAGCATGGGAAGTGACAGGTACTCTCTACTGAGATATCTCCTCTTTAAAAGCATCAGATCAAACCGAGATCAATTTGATCCAATGCTTTCACAAGCCTGTAATGGTTTGTTTACATCCTGGCAAAAGCGGACGTGACAAAATACTTGTCACTTTCTGTTCCGGTCCTTGGTTATCTCTATGGTAAGCCGACAGAACCGCCGGCTTCAGTCCCAGGCTTCCCAGTGGTGGGACAGAAGAACCCAGAAACATGGCAGGGCGGGCGTTGCATGTAAAATCAATCCAGCAGCTATTTAGATGCTATGATTGCTTTTACATTAAACGGCATTGTCTGCTGAAAAAAAAGGCACTGGAATGATGACTGTAGCTGTATGTGTGTGTGTAATATATATATATGACATGCGTCCTATAGACAGGAAGTGGTTAAATGCTTACCTTCAATTTTCTTCCTTTCTACCAGTGGTTCTCCACTCCTGTCCTCAGGACTCACCAACAGGCCAGGTTTGCAAGATAACTAAAATACATCACAGGTGATATACCGTATATACTTGAGTATAAGCTGAGATTTTCAGCCCTTTTTTAGGGCTGAAAGTGCCCCCATCAGCTTATACTCGAGTCACCGCCATCTGCCTACATGATCAGCGTGTAATGCAGACAGATGGCGGCCATTGCAGTGTTCAAACGCCACGCCTCCTCCGCCTCCTTCTCTGTGATAGGAGGAACACATATTTTCCCAGCAGTGAGTCAGTGTTCCGCCTATCACGGACGTCCTGTCATTTTTATCTCATGGACGAGGATGAGAGGATGTCCATGATAGGCTGAACACTGACTGCTGGGAAAACGGAGTGTTCCTCCTATCACGGACGAGGAGGAGGCGCGGCTTTTGAACATTGGAATGGCTGCCGTCTGTTTTGCCTTAATCGCTGACAGGAAGAATGCAATGGGGGACACAGGATTCAGATCGGCACAGGTAGGCTGCAATGGACATAGGGGGGTATGTACAGGACACAGGGGGGCATGCAGCTGCAGATGGGCATTGTTGACCCTCTTTTGCACTTACAGTAGCTGCTGCATTTCTCACCCTTGGCTTATACATGAGTCAATACGTTTTCCCAGTTTTTTTTGTGGTAAATTAGGGGCCTCGGCTTATATTCGGGTCGACCTATACTCGAGTATATACGGTAATTTGCTGCATTCTAGTCTGGATCTCCCCAAGGTAATTCTTAAAATCTGGCCTGTTCATGGGTTCTGAGGACAGGAGTTAAGAACTACTGCTTTCTACAAATGATTTTTCATTCACTTCACTTAATGTGCCTTTGAACTTGCTTGAAAAATGTGCAATTCCCTAGCACAGCCCACTCCCTCATTTCATTTCACATCAAAACCCTTTACACTTCTTGGAGTGTCTAATTATTCTCTGTGCTGGCCAAGCTACTATGCCCCTCCCCTCACCTCCCTACATAACCTTTTATGTAGCTGTTGGGGGAGGAGATAAGGGTGAATTAATACTATAGAGTGTTACTAAACCCAGGACTCTGCATTAACTATATTTGGTCTCCCACAGTACACAGAACATGGAAATGCAATTATTTTATTAAATATAAACTGCTAAATGCATTTTCTCGTCAGCAGTATATAGCAGTCTTATGACTTCTATCAGTGTCCAGCTGAGCACTGGTTAACCACTTGTCAGCAAATCATGTACCTGGTGCATCATTTGACTTCAAGTGGTTGTACCGGGATGATGCCTGCAGCTGCAGGCATTACCCCGATACTGTTTTTTTTTTTTAATTTTTTTTTTTTTTAGAGCTGATGTTCAGCGCTCTTGTAATAGCAATCAGAGTGGCTAACAAGCCACTCGAATGCCATTACAAGCAGCGGGAGGGGACGTTTCCCCCCCCCCCCACCATCTTCCACATCTCTCTTGGGCTCTCCTGTCCCACCCGGAGACCCGAGCTACTAGCCGGCATATCCAGAATCTGCTTTGATCGAGTCTCCGCTATGGTAACCTGGAAGCAATGACAAGACATCACTTTCTGTTTATCTGGATGTCAACAGCGCCATTTGTTGGCATTTTGAATGCTTGCAAGTGCATAGGAGAGATTTTGAGTTTTATTGAGCCCAGGTCCCTTCATAAAGAGTACTGGTCACGTGTCTATTGCTGTCACAAGGATGTTTACATTCCTTGTGACAGCAATAAAAATGATAAAAAATAGAGCAACAGTGTAAAAAGAAATGTTAAAGTGTCCTGTGCTGATCAAATGTACTCTTCCAAAAAAAAAAAATTTCTAGCAATACATACCAAGCTAAGCATGTGCAGAGTTCCTCCAAGGCACTGATCTATCAGAAGATGGATTGGGGACAGTAAAAGAAAAGGAGCATCAGGTTATGAGTAAGTGCAATGTAGTTGTGTGAAACGCGTCAACCTCTGTACCAGCTGCTGTACTTGTGGTGTGCGTCATGCATTTTTATGGGATTGTTCAATAAAAGGCCTTTCGCTACATCGGTGTGCAGCCATTCTCTTCATATAAGGATCAGAGAAGACAGGATCAAACAGCCTTTTTACACAATGCAGAGTGTTAACACCTTAGGTTTCTCAGTGAGTATAACAAGCATGCTTTACTGCTTATACAGGCTGATTTTACGGTTGTTGAATTAGTAACACTTTAAGTGACGTGCCTGAGTTTGCTGGGGCTGCAGATATCACATTGAAGTTGGCCATCAACAGTATCAGACATTTTGGAGATCTACATAAGAGAGGCTTTTACAAAACACAATAAATGCATAATTACTATTATGGAAAGCTTTTTGTTAAAAATGAGTTTGACTGCAGGGCTGAATTCTAAAATATTTTTTTTTGCATTAAGCAAGCATGTAAGACTTAAAGCAACCACCTGTCCCTCCAAGCAGCAAACAATTACCCACATAAACCTTTGCCACTTTAATCCTTCTCTTTTCTACTCTGCAACTGATCACCCCTGTGACAAAATTGTACCCCTGTCTTACCCTGACCTGGCCAATTCTGTCTACAGTGGACTCTCATGCTCCTCTCACTACACAAATTATCGGGCCCAACCCATTACAACCTTGGCAGGCTGATGACACCAGAAACATAGCCACGCACTGGAGCAATTGTGGCATGAAACCATATTCCAGAAAGCATTCACCCTATATAAATTTGCCTTCTTAAAAAAAAAATGTCGTCCCTCCATGCTGCCAAACAAGCCTACTTTGTCACTCTCATTAATACTCTGTCCTCCAGCCCTTGTCTCTTCTCTACTTTGAACTCTCTACTTTCTCCACCACCACTCTACCCAGTAATCCAATCACTGCTCACAAGATAGCCAATCACTTCAAAAACAAGGTTGATGCAATTCATGGGGGGCATCTCCACTGCACAGACATATATTCCACTTGACATTCCCTGTACAAAACCACCCTTAACACTTTCCTCTTTTGACCTTGCTACTAAAAAAGATATGACTAAAGTTTTCTCAGAAGCCCGCCTTACCATCTGTCCCCTGGATTCTGTTCCCTCACAACTACTATGGTCACCCTCTTCTTCTATCCTATGCTCCCTCACTCACATCTTCAATCTCTCGCTCTTTACTGGCACCTTCCCCTCCCCTCTAAAACATGCACTGATAACCCCCATATTTAAAAAGCCCTCACCGGACCCCACCAGCCTTAACAACTTAAGACCTATCTCGTAAAGAATGGGGAAGATCAATGCGCAAACCAAAGGGAATGATACTAACAGGCAGCTGCCAACATCAGGGTTTTCTCACACCAAATAGTAAGATAATAATAGTGGGTATGAATGTGAATGAATGAATACATTCATAACCACTATTATCATTAAGACCCATCTCCTTGCTCCTGTTTACTTCAAAACTTTTAGAATGCTTAGTCTGCAACCGTCTGAGCTCCTACCTCACTGACAACAACCTTCTTGACCCTTTACAGTTCGGCTTTCACTTACTACACTCCACTGAAACTGCCCTACTAAAACTTATGATTTACTACCTGCTAAAATCAATGGCCATTACTCCATACTCATACTACTAGTCCTCTATGCGGCCTTTGACACTGATGACCATCCTCTTAAAACGTTACTCTCTTGGCCTTAAAGACTCTGCTCTCTCCTGGTTCTCCTCCTAGCTACCACAGCACTCCTTCAGTGTTACAAATAACTCTATCTCCTCCTCTCCACTTCCTCTTTCTGTAGGTGTCCCCCAAGGTTCTGTCCTCGGACCCCTCCTCTTTTCCATCAACACCTCCCTTGGTCACTTAATAAACACCCATGACTTCCAATATCATCTCTATACTGACGACACACAAATCTATCTCTCAACTCCTCACCTCACTCCTTCAGTCTCCTCTCGCATTACTAATTTAGTAACTGACATATCAGCATGGATGTCACACCACTTCCTCAAACTCAATCTTTCTAAAATTGAGCTCCCCCCCCCTTTCCTGTGCCCCTTCCCTGTATTCTCCATCAAGTTTAATAATACAACCATCAGTCTCTCCCCTCGTGCCACCTGTCCTTTCAGCCCCAAATCCAACCACTGTCCAAATCTTTCAGACTTCCCTTCCATAACCGTTGAAAGAAACCACTAAGCAGCTTATTCACTTCCTTGTAATCTCTTACCTTGATCATTGTAACTCCCTCCTCATTGACCTACCTCTTTGCAGGCTATCATGAATGTTGCTGCCAAATGCATCCACCTTACCAACCGCTCAGTGTCCACCACCCCTCTCTTCCAATCCCTCCACTGGCATCCCATTGCCCAACGAATAAAATTCAAAACACTAACAATAACATTAAAAAGCATTTACAACTCTGCCCTGAGCTACATCACCAATTTTGTCTCCAAATATCACCCAACCCTTCCTCTCTGTTCCTCCCAAGACCTCATGCTCTCTATCTCCCTTGTCTCCTCCTCCCATGCTCGTCTCCAGGACTTCTCCTGAGCCTCTCCCATCCTTTGGAACTCACTATCCCAATCTGTCTGGCTATCTCCTACTCTGTCCACTTTTAGGCGATCCCTGAAGACTCATCTCTTCAGGAAAGCCTATCCTGCCTTCAGCTAATAAGCAAATCTTCTATTTCTCCCATCAATTCATCCCTCACAGTTATTAACCTTTGTTCCGCCAGCCCCTCCCTATTAGATTGTAAGCCTGCAGGAGCAGGGCCCTCCTAACCCTCTTGTATTAAATTGTATTTTGGAAAGCACTGCACAAACTGTTGGCGCTAATATAAATCCTGTATATTAATAAAGTGGTTGTAAACCCTTATATATACCCAGAGAAGTGATACACAGAGATGAAACAATACCTTTTAATCTGCAGTCCTATCTTTTCTACATCTGTTCAAAGTGCTGAATTTATAAGCTTGTCTGAGAGTTCAGAAAAAAGGGGGCGGAGAGATGAAGTTCCACTCTGCAGAGCTCAGTGAGGAGAGCTCTAAGAGCTGATTGGAGGGAAGAGACATCCCCCCTCCCCACCTCCACACAGAAACAGAGCTGAGGCTGACAATCTGCTGGAGGTCCCTCCCCTGTCACATTTTTTCTCTTGCTGTCAGGAAAACTTGTCAGAAGTGACTCATGCTGATAGTAGATGAACAAAGCAGCAGACAGAAAAGACACTTAGTGCTCTCAAATGAGACAAGTACACCCTATAGAGGGATATGCTTTGTTCATATTTCATGTCTGAGGTTTACAACCACTTTAAAGCAGTAGTAAACAACTGAATTAGATTTTTACCTACAGGTAAGCTTATAATAAAGCTTACCTGTAGGTTCAACGTATATCTCCAAAACATGTACCATTTAGGAGCTATTCACTTGGTTGGCAGTTGGTGACATCACTGGTGCATGCGCCCTGAAGGAACGACATACCCGTGCCATGGCAGTGACTCCTGTGTGGCTTGGCCATTCAAGCAGCTGCAGCCTGCGAACCAGGATGAAGATGGAAGCCTCTGCAGCAGTGGTAAGTCTTTCATAATGTGCTATGTACAGAACGCCAAGGTTGGGTCCTGGACGCGTGCTATGTAGCACCAGTATTTGGTTTGTGGTCCCTTTAAGGGAGTAGCAGCGTTGCTCAGGGGGTCACCCAAAATGGGTGAGGGGTTCCGGGAGTAGCCGAGCAGGAGAGGACTGACTCGCAGTCCTCTCTATGTTAATAATAAGTTATTTGGGACCCGGAATTTGGGAGGCTCTGAAGAGATATTCGGGTGGGAAAGAGCCTCCCTCCCTGACCACAGGGATTCAGCGCACAGGGGGTTAAGGGCCTCCGGGAAGACAGCTCATAAGACAGGAAGTAGGGAAGAGTTGTGGGTGTGAGGAGGAGTAGGTGATTACACCTGTCGGTTGAGCTGTGTGGATGTTTGGAGGCTGCTAAAGACCCAGCTACAAAACTGTATGTGTTTTCCTTAATTTTGTTTTTGTGCTGAAGACAAGCTGATTTTCTTTTATGCTGAAGTTAAGCGGACTTTGTTTTGTATTTTTGCCTGTGCGCTGAAGGAAGCCTTATTTTTGATTTTTTTCTTACAAATAAATGTCTTTTATTATAAATCTAACGGTTTATGCACTTAATCCCGTGGAGCTGTTGTCCCCAAAGTTCACAGCTAGTATACAATGCATACTAGCACATCATTTTTTTATTTTATTTAAAAAAAAATAATTTATTACCACTCAGAATGGAAAACTGTGACAAATCCTCAAAACTTGAAACAGTTGGTATTTTTGGTTATCTGTATCTGTCTATTTGTTCAGTGTATGATTAGGAAGGGAGCCACTATATGAAAACAAGTTACTTGTATGTCATTTCTTTCTAAATGGACAGTGCGCCATCTGTGGGACTGTTTGTACTAAATGGCAGACAGCAGCTTGTGATTTGTTGGGGTTTTAACCTCAACTGATCAATACTTCTTCTGTAATCTGTAATGTGCTGTTTCCTCTGTTACGTCAAGTGCTTCTCTTTCTCTGGCAATATGGTACACACATCTTAGGTTTATCATATAATTAAAGTCTGCTGAAGAGGCACTTTGTAGTTTAAAATAACATATGATTTATATTATTCAGCAGAGCAGAGCAACTAAACAAATCTGATGTAATGTGTTTACTGAAGAACTGATAAGTGAATTATGGTGCATTCAGAGATTTGCAGAGCTGGCATCCTGTAAGTTTATCTCAATTACTGGCCCAAGGTTGTTATGTTATGGTTCAATTTAAATTCACAGAATAAGCAAGAAATAAACACTGAAGGTTGTAGTATGATATAATTACACACCACTACAAAACGGGGAGGCTTGTTAATCTTGTAACATTTAGACTGTGATTTTCCTAAATTAGTTGCACACAAACATGTTTAAAGTGTTTTCAGAAGAGCCATCAAATACAGCTTTGTTCCAGTTTCATTTAAAGCATACACAGTCTATTACATTTGCCTTGCTGTGGTTCTGTGTCAAATTATTAACTATGTTATGCTGATTAAATCAATTACTTGAGATTCAGAGAGTGGTTCAATTTTAGCAAGCATACCAACCGCTATGTATAAGTGAAAGTGCTCAATATGAGGGTCATACCAATGCTGTGCAAAGTACAGTATGCAAAATCTTTATCATATGGGTGCAGTTTTATGATTCCCTATGCTCACAAACACACCTATACAATACATGGGTCAATGACGACCCGTTCATTAGGGGCGCACGAGCGCCGCCCCCCTTGTTCATGGGTCTAGCCCCCTGATATACATGCAGGGCGCCAGACGCATGGATTCCAATGGAGGGGGGGGGGGTTGAAGCATGTAATTAGAGCCAGAAGCTCTAATAGGCTTCAAAAAAGGGTGGGCTCGGGGGGGAAGACCAGTGTGCTCTAAGCCTACCGAGTTGTGTTTCAATATAGCGAATTAATATTCTCCATTGTAACACTGATTCTCCTCCCGGCCAATCAGGAAGCGGGTCATAAGACCCATCAGCCGATTGGCCAAAAAGGAGATTGGCCGCCAGTATGAAGAGGGTGGAGCCGCCCAGGGCATTGCCCACGAGATGGGGTAAGTGCAAGCCACTGACTGACCGACGGGGGGTGAGGGTGCTGCCCGTGACCCGACCAGTGGGGGGATGGCGGTAGTTGGTTTGTTTGCCCCCCAAAAACAAAAACCACCAGCCGCCACTGAAATGGGTGATATAAAATGTCTTGGACTCCAGAGCAAGTCTGAACCCTAACCACCACCACCACCAGGTGGGCTTGGTTTGGCGGCTTGTGCAATCTTTTCTTAATTTTTCTCGTCAGCCATTAATGAAAGTTTAATTCACCCCCAGTACTTTTTAAAGTGCCCTTTAACTGCAAAACCTGTTTAAGTATGTGAATATAGGACAGCAGACAAGGCACTTTGTGGGCACTGTATTGCAGCATTTACTGAATTTGTTGCGCGACAGAAGAGAGGATCATTCCCACTTCTTCGATTGTACGCTTGTACATCCACAGTTAGAGCAACCTTTTATTATTTATTGTATAGAACTGCTTGACTTCATAGCTAATTCATTACCACTGATGAATACTGTGCCATCGCTTACATGCCGAGTTGCTGTGGGCAAAGGTGGCTTGATGCAGGACTCCTTTCTACTTCATGTCCATGGTGGTATTTTACTAACTAATAGGTAAAGTTGAACTCCAAGCAAATAGAAAAGGTGCATATTAATGCAGCTCTGCATTCATTATATGCAGAAAGTGTAATAACCATAATTTAAACTGGTATCAAACATCTTCAGTCCATGTGTAGCAGAACTGAAAAAGGAGAGGGAAAAGCAGCACAATTCTCTGCAGTGCAAAAAATTAAGTTTAGTCCTGCCAGGACTTGAGGAAATTGCAAGACCAGTGACGGAACGCGGCAGCCGATGATGTCACTTCTGGAAATGTGGTGATAATTGGATGTCTGTATATAACACTGCGCATTGATTTTAGTGTTTTGTGAGTGCATTTTTGCTATAATAAATTGCCAAAACGTACACACTGTTTTGCGCAATTCAGATTTTACCATTCTTCATATGAGTTACACTGCCAGACCCTGAGCAAGTCACGTGACCAGTGACGCAACAAGGAGCCTGGAAGTGGAAACGGGAAGTGTGGTGAGGATTGGATGTCTGTATATGCTAATACACTGCACTTTGATATTATTGTTTTGTGAGTGCATTTTCACTATAATAAATTGGCAAAATGTACATGCTGTGTTGTGCAATTAATATTTTACCATTCTTTATTTGAGCTACACTGTATGTGGAGGTGGCAAGGTCCGGCCCCTTAAAGGGACCCTACGTGTGAAGTGGATGCTAATAGTAAGAAGGTGGGAGGATAGTGATAAACTGGGAGTACTCAGAATGGTCAGGGGTGGAAAGTGGGGTCCCTCAGGGTTCTGTGCTGGGACCAATCCTATTTAATTTGTTTATAAATGACCTGGATGATGGGATAAACAGTTAAGCAGGGCAATAACTTCTATGCAGGATGTGGAAACCTTGCAAGAAGATCTGAACAAATTATTGGGGTGGGCAACTACATGGCAAATGAGTTTTAATATGGAAAAATTTAAAATAATGCAATTGGGGTGGCAAAAATATGAATGCAATCTACTCACTGGGGGGAGAACCTGTGGGGTAATGGTAAACGACTCTAGGATGGTAAAGGACCTGGGGGTCCTAGTAGATGACAGGCTCAGCAACGGCATGCAATGCCACGCTGCTGCTAACAAAGCAAACTGAATATTGGCATGTATTAGAAAGGGGATTAACTCAAGAGATAAAACGGTAATTCTCCCACTCTACAAGACGCTGGTCCGGCAGCACCTGGAGTATGCTGTCCAGTTCTGGGCACCAGTCCTTAGGAAGGATGTACTGGAAATGAAGCAAGTACAAAGAGGGGCAACAAAAATAATAAAAGGACTGGAGGGTATTAGTTATGAAGAAAGGTTGCGAGCACTGAACTTATTCTCTCTGGAGAAGAGACGCTTGAGAGGGGATATGATTTAAATTTGCAAATACCGCACTGGTGACCCCACAATAGGGATAAAACTTTTCAGCGGAAGGGAGTTTAATAAGACACGTGGACACTCACTGCATAGAGAGTTCTTTACTGTAATGCCCCATACACATGGTCGGACATTCCGACGGAAAAAGTCAGATCGGATTGTGTTGTCGGAAAGTTCCGATAGTGTGTGGGCTCTATCGGACTTTTTCCGGTGGAGTTTCCGACTGAATTTTTTTTTCGACAACAAAATCCGATCTTCCGACTTTCTCTGATCGTGTGTACAGAATTCCGACGCACAATGTGCCACCGCATGCTCAAAATAAATTTAGAGACGAAAGCTATTGGCTACTGGTCTCTTCGTAGTCCCGTCGTACGTTTTGTACGTCACCTCGTTCTGCACGATCGGATTTTCCGACAACTTTGTGCGACCGTGTGTATGCAAGACAAGTTTTGGCCAAAATAGATTTTAAAAAATCTGACTAATTTTGTTGTCGGAATGTCTGACTGTGTGTACGGGGCATAAGAGCGGCAAGGAGGGAGCATCGATAGATTCAAAAACTATTAGATAAGCACCTAAACGACTGCAACATTCAGGGATATACAAAGTAATATTGACATATAATCACACACAGAGATTGACTTGATGGATTTGTGTCTTTTCAACCTCACCTACTACGTAACTATGTGTGGGGAAATGCAAATACTTTGGCAGATAAAAAGCTCTTAAATCCATATCTTACCTGTGAATATGGCTGCGTGCCTGGGTTTCAGCTTTAAAAATTCTAACAATTTAAACCATAAAAAAAAGAAAGCAGTTTTCTGAACTGTCAGCATCCCTGGAAAAGCTCCATCTACACAAGAAAACTTTCAGACATGTAAAAAATCTGTTCTGATATATTTTATTTATGGAATAACAGTACATGCAGTTGACAGTAATCTCCAACAACTCCATTACTGAGACCATGTTGGGAACTTCCACCGAAGGGTATTATAACAATGTTCCCAGTTGCTCCTGATTAACATGGGAAGTCCACCAACTAAATTTGTGGAGTACAAGCCAACCTAACATTTATTCAGTTTGTATTTTTTAGATCAAAAGCACAACAAACTTGCTACAGTTAAACTTATAAAGAGAACAACGAGGTGGTGAAATGTGATACGGGACCCCACCAATATGGTGAAAAGCACTGTAATGCACAGTGAGCCCAACCTTACCTGTGCGTCACGCTGCTTCTCACTATACTACATGGGGAAACATGACATGCACAGTCATTTTCATGGGCTGTTATTTCCTGTAGTAGCTTTAAGATCCGCATTCCACCAAAAACTATGACTGAAATGTTGATTTTATAATCACAGGCACAGTTTCTAGTGAAACGCAAAACTCTTATTCTTTATTTTGCAGTCATTTATACCTAGAAGAAAAAACATAACAGGGTCATGACCTGTTTTTATGCCATTTATTTGCAATTGCCATCTTCAGGTGATTTGGGACTATGTTCCTTCCTGATAGGGGCTATGATTCTGAACATAGTCAATTTTGTTGCAAAAGTATAATAAAGTTTACTTTCATTTAAAGAGCTAAAAAAAATGTTGGTGAGGAATTGTATAAAAAAAACTGTCAATTGTGTGTTGCCGACTAGTGAGACTACTTGCAAGACTAGTGATTGCCTTGTGAAAGTAGATCTTTCCAAGGACTAGTATTAGGAGGATATATTGGAACAATGATAAAGCATATAAAATATTAACAGAAATTTTATATATTGAAGCTTACCAGTCTTTAGATGAGTTGGCTGCATCAGTTTTTTTTCCACCTGGTTGTCTTGCCAGTTGACACACTTCCTGTCTCACCATGCTATATCTGTGGAAAAGCAGCATTGTCACCTTAGGATAGTATTAGAGAAATCTACTACTCTCCTCCTTTCCATAACACAGTACAGAGGGGTTCTGCAGGCCTCAGAGACAGCTCGGAACAATGTAACTGATAACAGTTTAGCTGAGTCAAACAGCACAGGAAGTGAATTGCTCACATGGTTTCTCGCAAAATCAACAGGTATTTTTACACTTACAGAACAGACATAAAAAAACTCTTTTAATAATATTATTAACAGACCAAAGGGGACCAAATAAGACACATTCATTGTGGGGGTTTACTTATGCTTTATTAAAAAATACAGGGCTTTGGTTGAATGTTGAGTCGTGAGCTGCAAACCAAAGCTGAGAATAGTTTGCACACTTTCCGTATCTCCTCTCTGCTGAATATATTGCATTTTAAAATGGAGGTACACAAGGGTAAAAGCATTTATGAAAATACTGTAGGGTCTAGCACCACAGAGTGACTAATGGTGTCTAACTGTAGTGATTAGTGAATACCTGTAGCAATAGTATTAGACAAATAAGGGTGTTTGTATACAGTAGCTCAGCAAGCTCTTTTAGATGACCATGAAAGTGTTTGGTATGCTGTGGTGTTGGTTATGGTTTTAGAATAGTGAAGAACTCAATAGTAACATTCAAGATGAAGGTCAAAGATACTGGTGCTCCATGTTTTTTTGGAGGCACCACCATTTGTTATGCTGCTAGTTACAAGAATACCTGGGGACAGATATGACGCAATATGATCTGCTGCGGTTAAAAAGTTCTATACCATAGATTAGGAAAAAATGTAACTCCGCTGATCCAAAAGTGCTTATGTAATTCTACCACTGAAACGGTGTCTGCACGTGTACGCAAACCTTAAAACTAAAAACCTATAAGGTGCAACGTATCAATATGTCAATTTAGTGCAGATTTATCAAGTGCAAAATATCAAAACCCCAGGACATAGGTATTTTACAATGATCCCCAAAGTCCACTTCCATTTAACATTTAAATTCCATGTGCATAGTGTGCACCAATTCACATCTGTGCTCTATAAAAAGGCTTTTCACCACTTCATGTGCCACCACCACCTTCTGAAATGGGCACTCACCAGAACCTAGAAAAAGCTTTGCCTTTGGTTTATATTGGTAAACCACTCCACTTTCCTGGCGTTTTTCCAACTAGGTTGCCACTAGTTACTCCTCATATCTCCATGCCAATCTTGGTATCTCATAAGAAGTAAACATCCATCATTGCGCAACATGCTTTTATAAAATTTATTTTAACCAATAAGATAACATCCAAAATGTATAAAATAAGCACTCACATTTAAAGTGCCTTTAGACCGGCACTGAGTCTTTCCAGCAGTGTGGTTTTGGGTTTAGCTCTGCCGCTTCGTTTTCCCGGGATCGGCATGCGTTCCAAGCCTCGGTCTGGTTCGGATTAGGACAGGAAGTGACGTCAGTGATTACCCAGAAGGCTTCTGGGTAATCGCCAACGTCCCTTCCTGTCCTGACCCTATGTAAATGTATTTGGGGATCCTTATGTAAGGGGAGGCTCTCTGGAGGCTCTGATGTAAGGGGGGCTCTCTGGGACCCTGATGTAAGGGGGCTCTCTGGGGACCCTGATTTAAGGAGGGGTTATCTAGGAACCCTGATGTAAGGGGGCTCTCTGGGACCCTGATGAACGGAGGGCTCTCTGGGGACCCTGATTTAAGGAGGGGTTATCTGGGGACCCTGATGTAAGGGGAGGCTCTCTGGGGACCCTGATGTAAGGGGAGGCTCTCTGGGGACCCTGATATAAGGGGAGGCTCTCTGGGGACCCTGATATAAGGGGAGGCTCTCTGGGGACCCTTGTGTAAGGGGAGGATCTCTGGGGACCCGCACTCAGATATGTAACGATTTATATATATATATATATATATATATATATATATATATATATATATACACACACACACACAGACACACACATGTATATTGTATATATGTGTATGGCTGTTATTTTAAAGCAACCACACATTTAATTGCCGGTAAGCTCAAGTATATTACATTTTTGTTCTAGGGTTTAGATACACTTGTATCAATGTAAAGTCTTAAAGAAGAGGTCTAGTGACTATGAATGCAGAATAATGTTTTAAAACGAGGAACTGATGAAGCACACCCTGTCTTAACCATTTATGGTCCACCCTATAGCAGCTTTACTGCTACAGGGCGCCACCTCTGCGGCGGATCCTGTATATATAAGTGATCTGGCTCTTCTGAGTAGGGGGCACACATTTGTGCCGCAGGTGGCTCGCTCCTACTGTGATCACACACAGCTGGAGCCCAGTGGCAGGTACTGCAGACTCGATGTCTGCCGGCACCTGACGATCATCCAGCAGAGAGGCAGAACAGCGGTCACACACAGGCTAGGAAATATAGTGCCGGACATGTCTTGTTGTCTGATGTTGCAGTGCCACTACTGCCCCAGCCACTTACCTAGTGACGCTGTAGTAAAAGAAAGAGGAAGTGGCCACATCCTAATGGGCTGCCATTTTGGGCCGTATTGTTGAAATGTGAGTTGCCTGGCTGTCATGATGACCCTTTACCTCTGGGTCAGGGACCTGAAAAAAGTGAAGTCATAGAAACATCTAAAAAAGTTTAATTTTAACAAAATGATGACAAGGAAAAGCAGGATAAGGTTGACAACGCTCTCTGTAGCCATTCTAATTCCTCATGATGTTGTCACTACTAAGTCTGCACAGACACTTCTAGGGTACAAGGCTACAATGTCGCAGCCTCAGCCTTATCTTAACACAGAAGCTGTATAGGAAATATAGGGCCCTGTTCACTAAAGCAGATTGCATGTGGTATTTAGGTGTCTGGACACATATTCACTAAATATCGCATGCGATCCTGAAAGTATCAATTCGCTATGCTGTTTTGTGGTATTCACCGCAAAACGCTGAAAACGCACAGTAAATAATAATAATGATGAAAAGGCATTTAACTCAATCCACAGAAGAAAATAAATAATGCAATGCATGCAGTAATAAGTAGTTGTCCAGGCATACAGGTAATTAAGGAATGTAAAAATTAGTAGTCTCTGCTTTTTTGGATCAGTTTTCTCAACAGCAGTGCATAGAAACCTAAATATGGAAATTATTGGGGTTGATTTACATAAAGCAGTAGTAAAGTCTGCTTTGTTATTTTTACCTACAGGTAAGCCTATAATAAAGCTTACCTGTAGATAAAAATAAGATATTCACCCTGAATGCAGCCAGTGACATCACTGGCGCATGCTCTCTGAAGGTCCGGCATACCTTGCAGGAACTTCAGAGTTTCTTGTCGGAACCAAAGGCTGCCGCGGGTATGCACTGGAGTGTCGTCATCGTGGCTCCGGCCAATCACACAGCAGGAGCGAGCGAACCTGGAAGAAAGACCGGCGGAAGATGTCAGCCCTCTCAGCGTTGACCGGTCGCCGTGGGAGGGATTCGTTCTAAGGTAAGTATTCCATAATTTGTCAGTATACGATGCATACTAGCACATTATACAATTGCATTACAAGTGTTTTTTCTTTTTTTTTTTTTCTTTAGCAGTTGTATTTTACAACCACTTTAAAGTATAACTAAAGGAAAATTTTCTTTTAGTTTTGGATAGAGTGAAGGTGGATTAGAACACCTGTTTGGTTTTTATTGTTGTCTTTGCCCCCAGATTCATCCTCCTTCATCAAATTTTGGGTTGTCCCCAGAAAATAATCAATAGACCATGCTGCGCTATAAAAAAAATCAATAATAATAAAAGTGTAAAAATGGTAATCAATAAACCTATATTGCTGAAAGCTCATATATAATATCTGTGACTGATTGAAGTGAATTCAAAAAATGTGAACAAGTGCTTGTGCTTTCCTCCACCAGTCTCACCTCACATCTGAGTCAAATCGGCAGTGTTCCCCTCTGGGGATAATAAAGAAGGCTGGCGTGGTGCTGGTAATCACTTTCCTCCTCCAAATAAATTATTCCCATGGGATAAAACCCTAATCATCTCACCAAATATGATGGATATGCAAAAGAAGGAAGGCAGAATCTAGTGCTCCGTGGCCGTGCTGCTAGGACACGGCGCAACCTAGATCTCTGTAAATAACCGCGTTCAATGCCAGTAATTGGCGCTCCTCGCCTCACACTGATATGTCCCGTACACACGGTCGGATATTCCGATGGAAAAAGTCCGATCGGATTATGTTGTCGGAAAATCCGATCATGTGTGGGCTCTAGCGGGCTTTTCCCGTCGGAATTTCGACGGAAAAAATTTGAGAGCAGGATCTAAAATTTTCCGACAACAAAATCCGATCTGACTTTTTCCAATCGTGTGTAGAGAATTCCGACGCACAAAGTGCCACGCATGCTCAGAAGAAATTTGGAGACGAAAGCTATTGGCTACTGCCCTGTACGTAGTCCCGTCGTACGTTTTGTACGTCACCTCGTTCGGAATGACTGTATTTTCCGACAACTTTGTCCGACCGTGTGTGTGCAACACCAGTTTCGGACAAAATCTGGCGGAAATTATGCGACGGATTTGGTGATCGGAATGTCCGACCATGTGTAAAGGGGCTTAGAGTGTGTGACGAGGAGAGCCGAACAGAGGCATCTCCACACAGGGGGCATCTACACATGTAATCAGGGCACTGATGATCAGTGCCCTGATTACAATATAGTGCCAACAGTGTCACCAATCAGTGCCCACTAGTGGAAGCAATCAGTGCCCACCACTGCCCACAAGTGCCACCAATCAGTGCCTATTAGTGATCCCCGACAGTGCCGGCTACCAGTGCCTCCTGTCAGTGCTACCCATCAATGCCCATCACTGCTGTCGATCAATGCCCATCAGTGTCGCCCATCAGTGCCACCAATCAGTGCCCATCAGTACTGCCTATCTGTGCTGCCTATCAGTGCCCACCTGTGCTGCCTATCAGTGCCCACCTGTGCCGCCTATTAGTGCCCAGTGCCACCTAAAGCCCCATACACACGGTCGGACTTTTTCATGGATTCTGTCCGATCGGACAATGTTGTTGAAAAATCAGACCGTGTGTATGCACCATCGGACAGTGTACGTCGGATTGTCCGACGGACAAAGTCCTATCTCCTGCTGGAAAGATTTGCCGACAACACGGTCCGATCACACCAAATCCGATCGTGTGTACGGTTGTCCGACCGGACAAAGTGCTACGCATGCTCAGATCACATTACAAGACCAAAGCTATTGGCTACTAGCCTCTACGTAGTCCCGTCGTAGGCAACAAACGTCACCACGTTCAGAATAATCGGATTTTCCGACAACTTTGTCTGACCGTGTGTACGCAAAACCAACATCAGACAAAGTATGACGGACATGGTCCGACGGACCTGGTCCTCGGATAATCCGCGCGTGTGTATGGGGCTTTACAGTCCCTATAAGTGCCACCTATCAGTGCTTCCTCATCAGTGCCACCTAATCAGTGCCCATAAGTGCCACCTCATCATTGCCCACCAGTTCAGCCTATCAGTGCCCATCAGTGTCGCCTCATAAGCGCACATCAGTGAAGGAGAAAAATTACTTTGTTACAAAATTTACTGACAGAAACTAAGTAAAAAAAAAATGTTTTTTTCAAAATTTTTGGTCTTTATTTTTATATATTTTTTTTAGTAAAAAATAAAAAACCCAGCCGTTAATAAATACCACCAAAAGAAAGCTCTATTTGTGTGAAGAAAATTATAAAAAATGTGCTTGGGTACAGTGTAGCATGACCGCACAATTGTCATTCAAAGTGTGACAGCACTGAAAGCTGAAAAATGGCTTTGGCAGGAAGGGGGTGTAAGTGCCCTGTAGGCAAGTGGTTAACAATATACAAAAAAGGGTAAGATATAAACTCACAAAGATGGCACTATAAGCTGTACAAAGACACAATGGTTCTTAAGATGGCCGCTATGTAATATCAATACGCAGGCTCCATCCCCTAGACAGGTATTGTCAAAACATTGACTTCTTCAGTTAGATGCCCCCAGAAAAGTAACAGAGGGGCTATCTTCCACTGGGGACACAGATGGCAAAAAAATGTAAAAAACTGGCAGGGGGTTTAACCCTCCCTTACTCTATATCCAAAATGGAGAAAAAAAAAGTTGTGCCTATAGTTCTACTTTAAGGCAAATAGACTGTGCAATTTGCAAGTTGTTCCAGAGCTTAGTACATGAGGTAAAGCTTCACTTTGCAAAGAATACCCAATCATATGCAAGGAAACAAAAAAATGCATTTGTGCTTGCACATGATTGGATGATGGAGGTCATCAGAGCCCCCCCTCCCACCTTTATTTACTAAGCTCTGGAGCAACTTTACCAGCAAAGTGCTCAGTCTGTGTGCATTAAGTAAATCCACCCCATTACATGTAGTAAAATATGCTTATTTTTTTCTCCTGTCATTTTGCCAGATTTTTAAAGACTTTTTTGTGAATATACAAGCATATACATCATTTGCTGCAAAAAAACTCCCTCTAAGCTGTGTGAAGTTGGCACCCCATGTTTGTAAATCCTGAATAAAAATATACCTTTCGTTTGTGCCACGTTTGTGCTGGAAAAACAAGCGTTTTTGCCAGTTCGGTTTCTGAGATATTAAACATTAAATTTAATGCAAGCCCCACGCACTTTGCACCCCATGTTAAGTGGGCTCAATCAAGAGCCCGCCGCATGGGATTGTGGCCGCCACGTTTGTTAATAAAGATGGCTTTGTAGCTATAAAAAAAAAAAAAAAAATGAGCGGGCTTTGCACGTGTTTCCAGGCGGGAAACACGTTTTTTCAAATACTGGGGGGCTATATATAAGCCCCCTGAGGTACAGGGTCCGATCACATTGTCCTGGATCGGCTTGGCTGAGCTTCTGCGACTACACGTGTGCTATTACATTGAGCTCGCCAAGCCGTGACAGGATATGAAAACTCTCGTGAGGCAGATCCTAGAGAGGGCGGCATCTGAAGGCGGGGATGAATGGCTCCAGCGCTGCCTATTATTGGCGGAGGAAGAACCTGCATCAGTAGCAGCGTGTGAGGACCGGAGTACGCCCCCTGGAAGGTCGGGGGCTGAAGCGGGTAGTCGACCCGAAGCACCTACCTTGCCGTCCCGCATGGTCCAGCGGAGCATTCCAGTGGAGCGTCCAGCGCTCGAAGATACGGCGCAGCAGCGGGCCGAGTCTCGCCCCCCTTCACTCACCGAAGACCTCCCCGTTGACGATGTGGCGGATGACGCGGCGGTGAGTCAACGTTCCGGACTGCGTGTCAAGAGGAGGAGGCGGGTTTTCTCTCCTTCGCCAGCCCGCACGTCTGAGAGAAGGAGGCGCACTCGGCCGGCTTCACCAGCGCCTCGCACGGCTCCTCCTGCGGCCCCTCCGTCTTTGCCTGCAGCCCGGATGTCGCCGCCTAGGTCAATCCCGGCCAGAGTATCTTCAGCCTCGGCTTCAGCGCGCTCCCCCAGGGCGCATCTGGTTGCTACAGCAACAGGTTCTAGGGCACCCAGGCCGTCTAGGCTGGATGCTAGTGGTATGTCAAATAACACTAATCCTTTTTCAACAGCATCTGCTGCTGCTAATTTTTCTTCCCCTTCACTACAGATCCCTCCCTGCCAAGATAATGGACCTATTGAAGCTGGTGAGTTTAACACAACAGGTTTGTTACAGAATGTTATTGCTTCTTTAAATAGGTTTAATGCTGTTTTATCCTCTCAGCCTGTAGCTGTTTTACCCTCTCCAGCACATGTGTGGTCTCCTATTGAATCTAATGAGATTCCTTTATCTGTTCCTCTTAATGTTTCTGCTTCTGTCCCAGAGGCCTGTTTCAAAGAAGTCTTACCATGCGAATTATCCCCATTAGGTTTTCACCTACAAATGTCTATTAAAGAAAGAATTTGGAGGGGTGAATTTTTAGATTTGCTATCGCTGTTACCTAATGCTAAGGAATTTTCACACAAAAGCGATGTTAAGCCTGGAGAAAATGCCGATGATTATAGACGTCGCCCAGTTTCCAGATCATTTTTTAATTGGCTGCAAGCCTTCTGTATTTTTTCTGCGGTTTTGTGTGAAAAATATCCTCAGAAAGCATGTGGTCTTTTTCAACATTTAGAGCATATTTTAGAGGCATACAAGAGTTTTGGCGGCATGGGATGGTTTCATTATGATGAATCCTTCCGTCAAAAAATTGCCATCTACCCTACACTTAAATGGGGTAATAAGGACGTTGGCTTATGGCTTAACCTCATTACCCCTCAAAAAGCTTATTTTTCAAAAATTCAACCACAGCCAATGGCTTTTTCTTCTACCCCGGTTCCCGCTTACAAAAAGGGTACATGTTTTGCATATAACGAATCACAATGTAAGTGGTCAGCTTCTTGTCGTTATAGGCATGAATGTTCCTTTTGCTTAGGGACTCATCCGGTCTCGAAGTGTTTTAAAAGGATCAACAATCCTGCCATCAGAGAGCAGTCAAAAAGTATGCACGCCGGTGAGAGTGGCCGCAATGCTCCCGTGGCTGCGTCGTTACCAAGATCGGGAGAAGGCGCAACTTTTAACTGACGGTTTTTCTCTGGGTTTTCGGCTTCCGGTTTTCCAAGGCCCAGGTTGTATTTTTGTAAATAATTTAAAATCGGTATTGATGAATACTGATATTGTGGCTGAGAAATTATTTAAAGAGCTAGCTGCTGGTAGGATTGCTGGTCCTTTCGTTTCTCCTCCTTTTAAAAATTTTAGAATCTCTCCATTGGGATTGGTTCCCAAAAAAGAACCTCGGTCATATCGGCTCATTCATCACCTTTCCTTCCCAGAAGGTAGTTCGTTGAATGATGAGATTGATCCGTTGTCCACTTCAGTTACTTATACTACGTTTGATGATGCTGTTGGCCTTATCAAACAATTCGGTAAAGGGGCTTTATTAGCAAAAGCGGACATTAAATCTGCTTTTAGGCTTTTACCTATATCATCAGAAGCATATAATTCTCTGGGTTTTCAGTTCAATGGGTATTTTTTCTATGACAAATGCCTTCCTATGGGCTGTTCCTTATCCTGCTACTATTTTGAAGTTTTTGCTTCCTTCTTGCAGTGGGTAATGACTCAGGTATCTGGTCACTCAGGTATATTGCATTACTTGGACGATTTTTTGTTTATAGGTCCTCCTGATTCGCGTGTGTGTTCGGTAATTTTGCGCTTATTTTTTCTTCTTTCCGAATTTTTCGGCATCCCACTGGCAGTTGAAAAGACTGCTTTTCCATCACCAGTGATTGAATTTTTAGGTATTAGAATTGATACGATGCTGTTGCAATATGAACTTCCCCCACTTAAAATTTCGAGGTTGGAATCTTTGATCTCCCTGTTTTTGCGCCGTAAGAAGATCCTGTTAAAAGAAATGCAGTCTTTTCTAGGTCTTCTTGCCTTTGCGACCCGAGTGATGCCCATGGGCAGAATTTTTTCTAGACGTTTATCTTTGGCTACGTCTGGTTTTAAATCTCCTTTTTCACATATCCGGCTTACTTCTTCCTTGAAGGATGATCTACTGGTATGGTCTAATTTTTTGTTGGATTATAACGGAAAATCATTTTTTCAAGATAATTTTGTTTTTGCGGCAGATATTGATTTATTCACGGATGCGGCGGGGTCTTGTGGCTTTGCAGCCATATTTCGTACGCATTGGTGCGCGGGTAAGTGGCCCTCCTTTTGGATTTCCAATAAACTCACTAAGAATATAGTTCTATTGGAATTATTTCCTGTGGTGGTTGCATTGGAAATTTGGGGAGATCTATTTTCTGATAGACGCATTATTATCCATACAGATAACAAAGGCGTGATCTTTGCTTTAAATTGTCTTTCGTCAAAATCTATCTCGGTTATTAAGCTGCTACGTTATTTAGTACTTTTATGTTTAAAGAAGAATATCTGGCTTAAAGCTAAATTTGTGCCAGGGAATCAGAATATTATGGCAGATGCCTTATCTCGCTTCCAGATGGCTCGTTTCAAACAGCTCTTACCAGAAGCAGATACGGTTGGATGCCCCTGTCCAGGTCATCTCTGGAACCTGATTTAGCCCCAGTTTTCGCTGTTATTCAACATTCAGTCGCTCCAAAAACATGGACTGAATATTCAGTTGCATGGGATAGATGGCTGAGTTTCAATGCTGAAGTGGGTTTGTCTGGTTTTTCTCCTACTGAACATTCTATTTTAGCTTTCTTGTGTTCTCTAATGCAATTACAGTTTTCTTTTAACCATATTCATAAGTTATTGGCTGGAGTTTCATTTTTTCTAAAATTATATAATCTGCCAGCATGTAATAGTTTTTTCTCTGTCAAACAGGCTCTTAAAGGTTTACGGAAAGTTAGATGTACTCCTGATACGCGTAGACCTGTTACCCTGCATATCCTATCTAGACTTTGTTTAGTCACCTCATCTGTGTGCATTTCACAATATGAAGCACTGCTTTTTCACACTGCTTTTGTTTTAATGTTCTTTGCAGCTCTTCGCATTTGTGAAATGTTACCCAGTAATAAATATACTCCTTCAGGTTTGCAGTGGTCGGATGTTTCAGTTCTACATGATATGGTTCGAATTTATATTAGGATTTCAAAAACTGATCAAGCTGCTAGGGGTCATTGGCTTAATCTATATGCTTGTGGTGACTCTGTTTTTTGCCCTTCTATAGTTTTGCGTAGATACCTTTCAGTTCGACCAATTTGCGATGGCCAATTTTTTATTCATCTTGACGCATCTCTTTAAAAATTTTATTTGGATAGTTTTACCCAAGCTCATAGGGAGAGAGGAAAGAAGAATGGACTTTATAGGCAATTTATGTTTATGAAAAAATTTTTTTAGAAAGAAAATGGACTTTATAGGCACTTATTTATGAAAAATATTTTTAGTACAAAATATATAATATATAATTAAACAAAAAGAGAGACATACAGTACATACATAACACCAGTATTGACAAAAAACAATGTTGAAATTAAAAGGCTGAGAACTCGGAAAGACTACCCCTATGGGTATTACAGTACCACACAAAGATTCGCTAGATGTGGGGTCGGTGTGCATAGGGTATAAACACCATGAATTCTTCCCACTGGAATGTGGACTTGCCCAAGGAGGGGGTTGGTCATCGGTTCCACCAATTAAAAAAAGAAGAACTTTTTGCTCGACATGTTTCGCGACTCCTAGGTCGCTTCCTCAGGAGCTTATGTTCTGGTTTAGAGGAGACACTGTGTTACTTTTTGTCACTTTTACATAACTGTATCATACAAACATCATATAATCAAAATAAGCATTGACATAGATAGCGGTGAGGCTCACCTACTGATGCAGAGCCCTGACCCAGAATCTCTCTACTCGCTGGCGCCGGTGGGCCCACCAGATGGTTTCACGTAAACCCCCCTAAAGAACAAGAGGGGGGAGGAGGAAAGATAGACACCGTAGGCCACCAAAAAGCAGCGTCACCACCTCTACCGGGTGTACTCACAACCGGTGAGACCCTCGAGGTTCGGCACTGCTGTGCAGGGACAGGGTTATGGGGACATAAATGGTAACTAGTGGTACAAAGAAGGGATGAAAGGGGAACAAGGCAGAAAAATGAATAATAGACAAATAATTAGTCAATTAGAACATCGTGTATTGAATGTTCACTGAAAGGATAGACTCTCTACATGTACTCCACAATACTTACTGGAGTAGGTATTTGTAAGAGGTATAGTAGATTGCTTAATGCTTCACTCTGCTGGAGACCCGGAACTTGATACCCAAAAAGGAAAGGTTCACTCTAAGGGGATATATAGATATAAAGGTGCTTATAAGTTATCTGCTATGCATATGAAGTTAGTATTGTCGTATTGCCTAATGCCTAAAATGGAAAAAAGAGGCCTGGTAGTATGACCGTTAGGGAGAGGAAATATCTCCCAAAGGCCACATCTTGGTATAAGTAAACATAAACATAATGGGCAAAGGTATTTGGAAATTAACTATAGCAGTATTGAGGAATACGCACTAAAATTTGCCCCCTTAGAGTCATAGGCCCCATAAAACATAAAAGGGCATAGAGAAAGTAACGGGCACTATACCTTGCAGGGAGGGTGGAGTAAGATGGTATAAGTCCAGCAGGACGGTAGTGCGGCTGTCTGGCAGGTGTATGGCCGCCGCTCTCACAGGGCATCTGTGAGGAGTGGCAGCCACGGCGCCGCTTCTTATGTCCCGATCGGATGACGTCAGAGCACGTCCGACGTCAATCCGAACCAGCCGGGACGTCATCGACAACAGCGTGGGTGCGCGCGCAGCACAAGCTGCGTTGCGTTCCACACGGCGTAGATGGCGTAACGGAGGACGTTGCTAGGCAACGTCGTCCTAGCCGCACAGCATCGCAGGCCTGCACCCATGGAGTCCCCGATGGCAACGGGGGACCAGGGCAGCACGGAACAGCGGTGCTTGCGGCTTGGGCGGCTGCATAACCCTGCCGCACTGGTGGCTGCAGGGTGTCTGTCCTCAACGCGGTGTATGGAACATGGGGTCCATCGCGCAAAATTAGGATGGATAAGCAATACTAGCGAGGGAAGGGAGAGAGCGGGGAAGGGGCAGTGCATCAGGGAGTTGCCTCATAATTAGAAAGAAATAAAGACACAAAATACAAAATACAGTACAACAACAAGCAATGAAAAGACATCACATGTATTCGTAAATATGGTTTACATTAAGTCTATAAGACTAAACTTGATGCAGAGACTAATGCTATCCTATAAGTTGAATCACACTATTCAGGAGAGAGGAAGAGGAGGGGAAAAGTATAAAGTAAAAGGGGGGAAGGGAGAAGGAGATGGAGATTGGAACAAAAAAATCTTACAAAGTGAAACATATTGGATCGAGCGCTTAGAGGCCACCACTCCGCCCGGCATCAACAAGGTGATATCCTACCGCCCCTTTCTTTAATATATGGACGGGGGGTGTCCCCTCCGTGGTGCCCTTTAAAGTGAACCTGTATAGATGCTATAACATAAATGGTTTATCCCTGTCTTACTATGCATTTCTCTCCCCCGATCATTCCCCACTCCCCAATTCCCATCTCCTTCTCCCTTCCCCCCTTTTACTTTATACTTTTCCCCTCCTCTTCCTCTCTCCTGAATAGTGTGATTCAACTTATAGGATAGCATTAGTCTCTGCATCAAGTTTAGTCTTATAGACTTAATGTAAACCATATTTACGAATACATGTGATGTCTTTTCATTGCTTGTTGTTGTACTGTATTTTGTATTTTGTGTCTTTATTTCTTTCTAATTATGAGGCAACTCCCTGATGCACTGCCCCTTCCCCGCTCTCTCCCTTCCCTCGCTAGTATTGCTTATCCATCCTAATTTTGCGCGATGGACCCCATGTTCCATACACCGCGTTGAGGACAGACACCCTGCAGCCACCAGTGCGGCAGGGTTATGCAGCCGCCCAAGCCGCAAGCACCGCTGTTCCGTGCTGCCCTGGTCCCCCGTTGCCATCGGGGACTCCATGGGTGCAGGCCTGCGATGCTGTGCGGCTAGGACGACGTTGCCTAGCAACGTCCTCCGTTACGCCATCTACGCCGTGTGGAACGCAACGCAGCTTGTGCTGCGCGCGCACCCACGCTGTTGTCGATGACGTCCCGGCTGGTTCGGATTGACGTCGGACGTGCTCTGACGTCATCCGATCGGGACATAAGAAGCGGCGCCGTGGCTGCCACTCCTCACAGATGCCCTGTGAGAGCGGCGGCCATACACCTGCCAGACAGCCGCACTACCGTCCTGCTGGACTTATACCATCTTACTCCACCCTCCCTGCAAGGTATAGTGCCCGTTACTTTCTCTATGCCCTTTTAGGTTTTATGGGGCCCATTACTCTAAGGGGGCAAATTTTAGTGCGTATTCCTCAATACTGCTATAGTTAATTTCCAAATACCTTTGCCCATTATGTTTATGTTTACTTATACCAAGATGTGGCCTTTGGGAGATATTTCCTCTCCCTAACGGTCATACTACCAGGCCTCTTTTTTCCATTTTTGGCATTAGGCAATACGACAATACTAACTTTACATGCATAGCAGATAACTTATAAGCACCTTTATATCTATATATCCCCTTAGAGTGAACCTTTCCTTTTTGGGTATCAAGTTCCGGGTCTCCAGCAGAGTGAAGCATTAAGCAACCTACTATACCTCTTACAAATACCTACTCCAGTAAGTATTGTGGAGTACATGTAGAGAGGCTATTTTTTCAGTGAACATTCAATACACGATGTTCTAATTGACTAATTATTTGTCTATTATTCATTTTTCTGCCTTGTTCCCCTTTCATCCCTTCTTTGTATCACTAGTTACCATTTATGTCCCCATAACCCTGTCCCTGCACAGCAGTGCCGAACCTCGAGGGTCTCACCGGTCGTGAGTACACCCGGTAGAGGTGGTGACGCTGCTTTTTGGTGGCCTACGGTGTCTATCTTTCCTCCTCCCCCCTCTTGTTCTTTAGGGGGGTTCACGTGAAACCATCTGGTGGGCCCACCGGCGCCAGCGAGTAGAGAGATTCTGGGTCAGGGCTCTGCATCAGTAGGTGAGCCTCACCGCTATCTATGTCAATGCTTATTTTGATTATATGATGTTTGTATGATACAGTTATGTAAAAGTGACAAAAAGTAACACAGTGTCTCCTCTAAACCAGAACATAAGCTCCTGAGGAAGCGACCTAGGAGTCGCGAAACATGTCGAGCAAAAAGTTCTTCTTTTTTTAATTGGTGGAACCGATGACCAACCCCCTCCTTGGGCAAGTCCACATTCCAGTGGGAAGAATTCATGGTGTTTATACCCTATGCACACCGACCCCACATCTAGCGAATCTTTGTGTGGTACTGTAATACCCATAGGGGTAGTCTTTCCGAGTTCTCAGCCTTTTAATTTCAACATTGTTTTTTGTCAATACTGGTGTTATGTATGTACTGTATGTCTCTCTTTTTGTTTAATTATATATGCTACTCAATAAATTTTGTACTAAAAATATTTTTTCATAAACTAGTGCCTATAAAGTCCATTCTTCTTTCCTCTCTCTATCCTGGGTAAAGGAAAACATTTCTTGATACTATGTAGGATGTGGCACTCACTTATATGACAGGTGTTTTGTAGGTTGCCACCTTGGGACGCAGCAATCCATTTTTAATTTTTTCTTGATTGTGTTTCCAGGCGGGAAACACTTTTTTTTTTTCAAATACTGGGGGGCTATATATAAGCCCCCTGAGGTACAGGGTCCGATCACATTGTCCTGGATCGGCTTGGCTGAGCTTCCCCTCCCTCCCACCCCTTTTGTCGCAGGCATCATTATGTGGTTTGTCACCCTTGAATCAAGGGGGGACTTGTTTGTTTGAAATTTATTAATTAAAGCTCGAGTTCTATGACTGAGCTAATGTTAGAGTTGGATTTTAAATAAAAGATTATTATACGTTCATGAGTATTGTCAATAAAGTTAATTAATTTAATACCAATAAAGGTGCCACGGCCATTTAAATACCAAATTCAGTGTGGTGTATTATTATTAATATTATAATTATTATTTAAATTTGAGTGTGCGTCCTACAATCCCATGACACCAATGATCCTTTTAGTTATCTGTAAGGGGG
>CM053028.1:354894426-355020615 GCA_028564925.1 Lithobates sylvaticus | reverse complement strand
TAAACAATAGTCAAGGACAACACAAGTAAACACAAAATGCAATTTGTAAATGAAGGTGTTTATTATTAAAGGTGAAAAAAAATCCAAACCATCATGGCCCTGTGTGAAAAAGTGATTGCCCCCTTGTTAAAACATACTATAACTGTGGTTGTCCACACCTGAGTTCAATTTCTCTAGCCACACCCAGGCCTAATTATTGCCACACCTGTTCACAATCAAGGCATCACTTAAATAGGAGCTGCTTGACACAGTAAGGTCCACCAGAAGATCCTTAAAAGCTACACATCATGCCGAGACCCAAAGAAATTCAGGAACAATTGAGAAAGGAAGTAATTGAGATCTATCAGTCTGGAAAGGGTTATAAAGCCATTTCCAAAGCTTTGGGAATCCAGCGAACCACAGTGAGAGCCATTATCCACAAATGGCGAAGACATGGAACAGTGGTGAACCTTCCCAGGAGTGGCCGGCCGCCCAAAATTACCCCAAGAGCGCAGCGACGACTCATCCAAGAGGTCACAAAAGACCCCACAACAACGTCCAAGGAACTGCAGGCCTCACTTGCCTCAGTTAAGGTCAGCGTTCATGCCTCCACCATCAGGAAAAGACTGGGCAAAAATGGCCTGCATGGCAGAGTTCCAAGGAGAAAACCACTGCTGAGCAAAAAGAACATCAAAGCTCGTCTCAATTTCTCCACAACACATCTTGATGATCCCCAAGACTTTTGGGACAACATTCTGTGGACCGATGAGACAAAAGTGGAACTCTTTGGAAGGTGTGTGTCCAAGTATATCTGGCGTAGAAGGAACAATGCATGTAACTGAATTAGGACAATTCTGCAAAGATGAGTGGGCCAAAATTCCTCCAGGACGCTGTAAAAGCCTCATTGCACGTTATCGCAAATGCTTGGTTGCAGTTGTTGCTGCTAAGGGTGGCCCAACCAGTTATTAGGTTTAGGGGGCAATCACTTTTTCACACAGGGCCATGATGGTTTGGATTTTTTTTCACCTTTAATAATAAACACCTTCATTTACAAATTGCATTTTGTGTTTACTTGTGTTGTCCTTGACTATTGTTTAAATTGGTTTGATGTTCCGAAACACTTAAGTGTGACAAACATGCAAAGGAACAGGAAATGAGGAAGGGGGCAAACACTTTTTCACACCACTGTATGTGTGTTCTCTCTCCCCTGGGTTTTCATCTGTCTGTTTCTCTTAAAGAAAAAATATGGAGATAAGAATATATTGATTTAAGTTTGATGCTTCCCCCTTCTAGGGAGTTTTCACACAAATATGAAAAAATGGACGATAAGAGTGAGGATGAGAGATGTAAACCAGTATTGAAATCTTTTTATTCATGGTTACAAGCTTTTGTTATTTATTCAAGTGTTTTGTGTGAGAGATTCCCTGAAAGGAGCCTGGCATTATTTCAACATATAGATATCATTCTTGAGGCCTACAGAAGCTTTAGTGGTTTCTCTTGGTTGACATATGATGAGGCGTTCCGCCAGAAGTTAGCTGTACAACCTTCTCTACAATGGGGTTCCAAAGATGTTAGCTTATGGCTTAATTTATTTTTGCCTCAAAGACAACCTTTTGTCCGCCAACCCAATGTTACCAATATCAATCAGCGAATACATATAAAAAAGGGTTGTGTTTCGCGTTCAGTACAAGAATTTCCTGATATAGTCAGAAATAAACTTTTAAAAGAAGTGGATGCAGGTAGAATTGAAGGTCCTTTTGTTTCCCCTCCATTTGAGGACTTGAGTTTCTCCATTAGGATTAGTGCCAAAAAAAAGAGCCTGGGGAATTTCGACTAGTCACTTGTCATTCCCGTTTGGAGACTCATTGAACGATCAGATAGACTCCAACTCGACAGCAGTGACGTATGCATCTTTTGAGTCAGCAGTTAATAAATTGCGCATTTTAGGGCCTAACGCATTAATGGCAGATATTAAATCTGCTTTCAGATTATTACCGCTAAACCCAGCCTGTTTTAATTCTTTAGGAATTGTTTTTGAAAATAAATTCTATTTTGACAAATGTCTGCCAATGAGATGCTCTATTTCCTGCTTCTATTTTGAAGCATTTTCATCCTTTATTGAGTGGGTCGTAAATATGGTAGCTGATTCTCATTTCTCCATTCATTATTTAGATGATTTTTTATTTTTGGGAGCTTCAGGAACACAAGATTGTTTTAATTTTCTTTGGTCATTCTTTTTAGTTTGTAATTTTTTCGGCATCCCTTTGGCAGAAGAAAAAAAGTTTTTTCCAACAACTAACATTGAATTCCTTGGTATAGGTTTGAATACTATAGACATGGAATTTAGTCTCCCTAACGATAAGGTATATAGGTTGACTTTTGTTAAAATTTATCAGAAGGAAAAAAGTTATATTAAAAAAAATGCAATCATTATTGGGTCAGTTAGCCTTTGCAGCGAGAGTCCTGCCGATGGGTAGGGTTTTTTCTAGGAGGCTATATGGCTCAATTTCAGGTTTAAAAAATCCATCGTCACATGTTAGGGTGAATTCCGAGATGAAGGCAAATCTTCTGGTATGGCAAAATTTTCTTGAGACATTTAATGGTAAGACTTTATGACAATAGGATTTCATTCTAGATTCAGAATTTTGTCTAGCCTCAGATGCAACGGGGTTCTATAGGCTTCAGGGTTATTTGGAAAACTCACTGGTGTTTTTCGGCCTGCCCTTCAAGGTGGGTAAGTAGGGGTTTTTGTAAAAATATTGTTTTACTAGAATTGTTTCCAGTTATTTTAGCTTTAGAAATATGGGGTCAGTATTTTTCAAATAGAAGGATTTTGGTTGGCATGGATAATCAAGGATTAGCTTTTGCAGTAAATTGCCTATCTGCCAAATCTCCTCAAGTTGTGTTTTTCTTTGCAGCATTTGGTCTTTCTGTGCCTAAAATGGAACGTCTGGATCAAGGCAAAGTATATTAGAGGTAAGTTTAATATAATTGTCGATTTTCTCTCTCGTCAACAGATGGACCGTTTTTTCTTGCTAATGCCAGAGGCGGATGTAGTCGGGGAGCGTTGCCCATCCCATTTGTGGGATCTAATTTAATTTATTAAAACATTCAAAACTCTGTGGCTAATTCCACTTGGAAAAATTATACAGCTTCATGGTTATTATGGTCCACTTTTTTGTCCTCTCTACACACTGATATTTCTGCATACTCAGAAAGTTTGGTATTACTTTTTCTTCATTCGTTATTGGAAAAAGGTCATTCCTGGTCCCATGTTAACAAAGTGGTATCTGGTGTTTCCTTTTTCTTTAAGCTTTATGGGTTTCCACCATGTCAAAGTTTCTTTTCAGTTAGACAGGTTTTAAAAGGGTACAAAAGAAGTAGAGTTTATAAGGATGATAGATGTCCTGTCACTCCAGAATTATTATCTAAATTGTGTAAGGTTACTCCTTGGGTGTGTTATTCTATGTTTGAATCTGTTCTGTTTAATGCTGCTTTTTGCGGCATTTAGAATCTCAGAATTATTGCCGCCTTCAAAAAAGAAGGAGTCTGGTATTTTATTTTTCAATATTAATCTATTAGGAAATAGTTTACCTATTTTTCTTCCATTCAGTAAGTCAGACCCTTTAGGTTTGGGGTCTTGGATAACTTTACAAGAATGTGCGGAAGCTGATATATGCCCGGTTAGGGCTTTGAAGGCTTATTTGAAGATTCTGAATTTTCAAAGTTTGTTATTTATTCATAATAATGGTTCACCGTTAACGAGTTATCAATTCTCAATGGTTCTATAACAATGTATGTGTTACTTAAAGCTAGGTCACTTAAAGATAACTATGTATTCTTTTCACATCGGAGTGGCTACGGAAGCTGCTCAGATGGGTTTAGAAGGGAGTGAAATTAAGAGGATAGGTAGATGGCGTTCAAATTCATATAAACTATATATTCGTCCTTTAATAACATAAATTTTGCTTATGGTATGGATTGTGGGCCACTCATATATTTTATGGGCACAGAAAAGAGCAGCAGATAGGATATACTCGGAGAATATGGGCCTGGATCCATCTTTATTCTGCATTAATTGGCATGGACTTAGGGGTATGGTTTGGTGTAATTTAATTTTTGACATTTATGCTAGCTCCCCCCCCTCCTAATATCATAATAGTCCATCTAGGAGGAAATGACATAGGGAAGTTGAAAACATTTGATTTAATTTCAAGCATGAAGGATACTTTTCGTTTTCTTCAACTTACATTCTCCTAACACAGTATAAGTATTTTCTGAAATTGTCCCAAGGTTATGTTGGTTACAATCTGTTACTTTCAAGTCACTTGAAAAGGTTCGTAAGAGAATCAATAAAGCTTTAGAAAAATTTTTAGTTCCTAAACTGGGATTTTCTTTTCGCCATTTTGAGCTGGAAAGAGGTATTACAGGTATTTATAGGCATGACAGAGTGCATCGATCAGATGTGGGTTTAGATATTTTCAATTGTGACCTTCAAATATGCATTGGGGAGGCCGTGGGTCGGGTTGGTGTGGACAGGAGGTCTGGTGGTGTCACCCCTCCTGTCGTTTGGGATTTGTAAGGAAATGTTAAATTAAAGGTTGAGTCAGCTTGAGTCTTAGTGGCTGAGCTGAGAGTGGTTTAATTTATCAATATTTGGCTGATGAAGTTAATTGATGAAATAAGTTTACTATTTATTTAAAATATTTATTTATGTATTTATTAAAACCAATAAAACCGTTCCGTGGCCAAAATTTAGTCTAATAAAATAAAAAAAATAAAAAAAAATGGTGTGGTTTTTATTTCTCATGTACGTGTTTGTTGGTCGTTTTTGCATGTCACCTACGGTCCCATGAGGGAAAAGGGGGTTAGCACTATATGGTCCCCCCTTTGCACTATGGGGCTGTGGCGATGGCAATTTATTACATTTAGGGTTAGTATTATTGTGGCTCCATTTGCATATTAGGGCTGGCAGGATTGAATATTTTTAAGGGTTAGGATTGGTCAGTTTAGTCAGGTGATAATAGAATCTTCTAGAAGTGGGAGGTCAAAGGCTATATAAGGAATCAGCTGACAGGATTCCTGGCCAGTCGCCAGAGAAGAGGATTCAGCAAGGAGCTCCCTCCCTAACCCCCCCTTGTTGCGGCCGATTTATGTGGTGTATCCCTTTAGTTCGACTAGCTAAAGTGGATTTGTAAGGAAATGTTAAATTAAAGGTTGAGTCAGCTTGAGTCTCAGTGGCTGAGCTGAGAGTGGTTTAATTTATCAATATTTGGTTGATGAAGTTAATTGATGAAATAAGTTTACTATTTATTTAAAATATTTATTTATGTATTTATTAAAACCAATAAACCGGTTCTTGGCCAAAATTTAATCCAATAAAATAAAAAAAAAAATGGTGTGGTGTTTTTATTTCTCATATGCATGTTTTTTGGTTGTTTTTTGCATGTCACCTACGGTCCCATAAGTATGTTGAGCCGCTCTTTTACGTGCCCCGTGGACAAAAGAATGTCCCAGAATCCATACCGTTTGGTGTAAGTCTGGAAAATTAAACAAACAAATTAGGTCTTATATACAATCTAAAACATTTAGACCTCCACCTTCCCATTTCCTTAATGGTCAAATCCTCCAAGCCCCTCCTGGCTGCTTCCGAAGCTGCCCCTATATGAAATGAATGAGAAGAGAACTTCAAGCCCTGTAAACCCAATACCCCAATGCAGTCCTGCAAGATAAAATTAAACTGGTATTTCGGTAAGAAGGTAAGAAAAGGGGAAAGCACGTATAATATATGAATAAATATATATGAATCATTTTCACTTAAATCCCTGTTAAGGGAAACACACTTTTGTAGATTTTGAAGAATATATGAATATGTTTTATATAATCCCTATTAAGGGATGCACATTTGGATTTTGTTTATCACTGATTCTTATTTTTTTTTTTTACACTGGAATATGATAAAATCCACTATTGGATCAATAATTTCACGCACACATGAAGTACAAAGGGGAGAGGGTAAGAGAAAGGGGGGGGGGGGGGGGGGGGGGGGGTGGGGGAGTGAGTGAATGGGGGAATAAGAAGGGGGAAAGCATGTATAATATATTAATAAATATATATGAATAACTCTCACTTAAATCCCTGTTAAGGGAAACACATTTTTGTAGTTTTTGTAGAATATAGGAATATGTTTTATATAATCCCTATTAAGGGATACACATTTTGATTTTGTTTATCACTGATTTTTATTGGGCTTCTGGGGATTACCCCCCCCCCCCCCTTTTATTTATTTATTTTTCTGAGACTAGGGATATAACAAATAAAGTTAAATGAAAGGGATGGAGATAGAGGTACTAGGGTGGATAGCGAATGGTAGCGCCTGCCTGGAAAATTGCCACAGATTGTGTAATAAATATATATTTTTTTTTTATTGCTATATGTTATATGATAAGCCTGTTATTTCATTAAAACTGATGGAGCCTACCTGGAAGCTCAGCCTAGATCAGCCATGTATAACTACCACTCCCCCCCCCCCCAATTAGGCCAGCACTCATAGAATTGTACTAATTAGAAGCTGAGTGCTTAAAGCAGAGTTACTTTAGGGACCCTCAGGCAGCTGCATTTAGGCGATCGATCTGATAGTCCATAGGTAAATAGGGGTGTTTTTTTTCCTCCCCCCTCTCATTGGAACGGTCCTCCTCCCTCTAGGAGTCGTGTGTACATACCTGATTCAGGGGTAGGGTACAGGAGGATAGATACCCTGTCTATAATGTCCCTTAATGTAAAGGGATTAAATATTCCTTAAAAGCGACGTACATTGCTTCAAGATTTAAAGAGATTACAGATAGATATATTGCGTTTATTCAAGAGACACATTTTAGAGAAAATAATGTCCCTCTGCTTAGAAATAGAAGTTATCCATTGGTGTACCATGCATATAATCTCAACACTAAAACTAGAGGTGTATCTATTAAGAATTCAAATAAAGTACCGTGGAACTGCACAGACACCTGGATAGATACAAAAGGAAGGTATTTATTTCTTAAGGGAACAATTGGAAGGACTAGAGTAACTTTGGCCTCCTATTATGCACCTAATATTCAGTGGGACCGCTTTTTAAAAAATACATTAGATAAACTAATGGAGTTTACAGAAGGACAGTTGATTATGGGAGGGGATCTTAAAATCCCCTTGATACCCAAGGAAGATACCTCATCAAGTGTATCGTTAATTACACTGAGTACAAGGAAGAGGATCTCCCAGAAAATTGCAGGAGCGAGAATAGTGGATATATGGTGCCTTTTCCACCCAGGGCAAAGGGACTATACCTTCTTTTCCAACCCACATAAAGTATATTAACGTATTGACTATTATTTTATTCCGCATAAACAATTACACTCAGTTGTGGAGGTTTCCATTGGGTCCATCACTTGGTCGGACCACGCTCCAATTTTTCAAAAATATAATCTTGTTGACAGTTGTCGCTTAGGTCCCACAATAGGAAACTCAATGAAAGCCTCCTACAGGACCCCTTGGTGATAGAGGATGTCCAGAGGGAGGCAAAATGTTTTTTTCAGACTAATGATAGCCCAGAATATGCTCCTGGAGTAATCTGGGAAACCCACAAAGCAGTAATACGAGGTGTACTGATTAAGCATGGGGCAAGAATTATGAAGGAAAGGGAAGCAAAATTATCAATGATGTTGTCAAATATCCATCGACTAGAGGAACGACACAAACATGCCCCTGCTATAGAAATAGAACAAGAACTCTTAAGTACCTGTAGACAAGTGATTGATTTACTCCAGTACAGACAACTTGCGAGAGGCTTGCGCGAGCTGCATTCAACGACGTACGTTCCTTCAATCTTACATACCAAGGGAGAAGAAATTAAATTACCTAAACAAATCACTGAGGTGTTTGGGGATTTCTACTCCTCACTTTATAATATGAATCTGGATGTACCAGACCAATCGGTGATGGAGGACTATTTGGCAGCATGTGGTATGCCGAGTCTGACAACTACAAACTGTAATAAGAACAGCAAAGATGGGAAAGGCACCAGGACCAAATGGTTTCACAGTTCAGTACTATAAGCTTTTATTACCAATTGTGGGGCCTTATCTAGTTAAAGCGGAGCTCCACTTGATTTTAACACAATAGCTCGTGGTGATTATGTAGATGTTCTAATTTAAAAACGGACCCTTTTTTTTTTTACTGTACCTTTGTTATGCTGATCAGTCTGTCTACTTCCTGGATGTGGGAACCGCGGATATGGGCGGGGATAGTGCGGCTAAAACATAATTTACTCTATCCGCTCTGACTCCTGGGAGCTTTTGTGATTGTTCCCAGGAGTCTGTGTGGCGGCCTGGCGCGAGTTACTGCGTGATTTCAACGGTCCGTTGCCATTACAACAGGGCGGAACTTCCGACGACGACGCCCATTGTGATGGCAACCTGAGCTGTTGACAGCACTCCTAATTAAAGTTACTGCGCATGCGCGAGAACGGGGATACAACGGCCGGTGCATGCTGGTCGATCAGTGGCACAGTATCCCGGAAGAGGATGCCTGTGGGCTTCACATGCCCACAGGCAAGATGACAACAGTCTGTTTTAAGATTTTAAAGTTTATATTTACTGAGAAACCAGACATCATAAAGCCTGAAAAACAGGAACAAGTGAGTTAGAATTTTTAATCATATACAGTGGTGTGAAAAAGTGTTTGCCTCATTCCTCATTTCCTGTTCCTTTGCATGTTTGTCACACTTAAGTGTTTCGGAACATCAAACCAATTTAAACAATAATCAAGGACAACACAAGTAAACACAAAATGCAATTTGTAAATGAAGGTGTTTATTATTAAAGGTGAAAAAAATCCAAACCATCATGGCCCTGTGTGAAAAAGTGATTGCCCCCTAAACCTAATAAATGGTTGGGCCACCCTTAGCAGCAACAACTGCAACCAAGCGTTTGCGATAACGTGCAATGAGGCTTTTACAGCGTCCTGGAGGAATTTTGGCCCACTCATCTTTGCAGAATTGTCCTAATTCAGTTACATTAGAGGGTTTTCGAGCATGAACGGCCTTTTTAAGGTCATACCACAACATCTCAATAGGATTCAGGTCAGGACTTTGGCTAGGCCACTCCAAAGTCTTCATTTTGTTTTTCTTCAGCCATTCGGTGGTGGACTTGCTGGTGTGTTTAGGATCATTGTCCTGCTGCAGAACCCAAGTTCGTTTCAGCTTGAGTACACGAACAGATGGTCGGACATTCTCCTTCAGGATCTCTTGGTAGACAGCAGAATTCATAGTTCCTTTTATCACGGCAAGTCTTCCAGGTCCTGAAGCAGCAAAACAGCCCCAGACCATCACACTACCACCACCATATTTTACTGTTGGTATAATGTTCTTTTTCTGAAATGCAGTGTTCCTTCTACGCCAGATATACTTGGACACACACCTTCCAAAGAGTTCCACTTTTGTCTCATCGGTCCACAGAATGTTGTCCCAAAAGTCTTGGGGATCATCAAGATGTGTTGTGGAGAAATTGAGACGAGCTTTGATGTTCTTTTTGCTCAGCAGTGGTTTTCTCCTTGGAACTCTGCCATGCAGGCCATTTTTGCCCAGTCTTTTCCTGATGGTGGAGGCATGAACGCTGGCCTTAACTGAGGCAAGTGAGGCCTGCAGTTCCTTGGACGTTGTTGTGGGGTCTTTTGTGACCTCTTGGATGAGTCGTCGCTGCGCTCTTGGGGTAATTTTGGGCGGCCGGCCACTCCTGGGAAGGTTCACCACTGTTCCATGTCTTCGCCATTTGTGGATAATGGCTCTCACTGTGGTTCGCTGGATTCCCAAAGCTTTGGAAATGGCTTTATAACCCTTTCCAGACTGATAGATCTCAATTACTTTCTTTCTCAATTGTTCCTGAATTTCTTTGGGTCTCGGCATGATGTGTAGCTTTTAAGGATCTTCTGGTGGACCTTACTGTGTCAAGCAGCTCCTATTTAAGTGATGCCTTGATTGTGAACAGGTGTGGCAATAATCAGGCCTGGGTGTGGCTAGAGAAATTGAACTCAGGTGTGGACAACCACAGTTATAGTATGTTTTAACAAGGGGGGCAATCACCTTTTCACACAGGGCCATGATGGTTTGGATTTTTTTTCACCTTTAATAATAAACACCTTCATTTACAAATTGCATTTTGTGTTTACTTGTGTTGTCCTTGACTATTGTTTAAATTGGTTTGATGTTCCGAAACACTTAAGTGTGACAAACATGCAAAGGAACAGGAAATGAGGAAGGGGGCAAACACTTTTTCACACCACTGTAATCTTTGTCATTGTCCCAAAAAAAAAAAAGTTGTAGGCAGTGGAACCCCGCTTTAAGATGCTCAATGGTTTGGGAGATACAACTACCTTCCATTTAGAATCTTTGAAAGCCATGATTTCGGGGATACCAAAAGAAGGCAAAGATTCTAAGCAATGTGGAAGTTACAGGCCGATATCTTTATTAAATGTTGAACTGAAATTTTTCAGTAAGATCATATCTTTATTGATCATCTCAACCAGGACCAAGTGGGATTCGTCCCGACAAGAGAAGCCCGAGACAATACCATCAAAGCCTTGAATTTGGTTTATATTGCCAATTCAACTAAGACCCCATGTGTGTTCCTTGGAACTGATGCAGAGAAGGATTTTGATCGGGATGGCTGGGGGTTCATGTTTGCTGTTCTACAAAATATAGGATTAGGAGAAAAAATGCTCAAATGGATCGCAAGTATTTATAAGGGGGTCTACAGCCCAAGTCAAGGTAAATGGAGCTATATCCCCTAGCTTTGCAATCACAAATGGGACAAGGCAGGGATGCCCACTGTCTCCCTTATTGTTTGCCCTGCCCCTTGAGCCATTTCTGTGTAGAGTCCGGCTAAATGTGGATATTTAGGGCATAATGGTGTAAGAAACACAATACAAAGTGTCAGCATATGCAGATGATATGCTTTTTTCAATGACCAATCCAATGATTTCTCTCCCGAATCTCTTCAGGGAAATAGAGCTTTACAGTGCATTATCGTTTTTTAAGATAAACTTTTCTAAATCTGAAGCCATGGGGCTAGCGGTACCGAGTGAAATGGTATAATGAATGAAGTTAAACCACAAATTTAAATGATAGGACCAGTCCTTGATGTATTTGGAGACCTCCATTCCTGCAGACTGATCGCGTATTAAAGAGCTTATTTTTTTGCCATTGTTATGTAGGGTGAGAGGTCTGCTGGAGGGATGGCATAAGGGACTTCATTCAGGGCTTGGTAGGAGTAACATAATAAAAACGAACATCTTACCAAAGTTCCTATACCTTTTTCAAGCTATACCCATTGCTATCCCCAGGATATTTTTTAGAAATATTCATACACTATTCACAAAATGTATATGGGCAAATAGACATCCAAGGATTAGAAGGACACTCTTGATGCCAAAACAATACGGGGGGCTAGCGATACCCGATATGTACAAATATTATCAGGCAGCCCTAGTAAGTTGAATGATTGACTGGTGCCGACATGGGGACTTAAAAATCTGGCCAAGATTAGAACAAGCACAGAAGGTCAAAGTACCAACATAATACACTCCATATTTGAAACGACGACTTGTACGAAAATGCAGGAAACTAATTATAAGATAATTTCTCATTGGTAAGGAACCCCAATTATACTTCACAAATGCTTTCTGAACATGGTTGCTGGTGCTGTCAGAGGGAACAGGGGACCCTACTACATATTTTTTGGTCCTGTCCTAGAATTAGGAAATTTTGGAAAGAGGTCACATTTGTGATATTGAAATTCGGAAAGACCCGGCCTTCTTAATATTGCATCTATCCAAAATCCCAGGTAAAACATACAGGAAGTCCATCTTGTGCCATTTATCGAATGCAGCCAAAGCCTGTATCCCCCTTACTTGGAAATAGACACAGCCTCCCACAGTGGGAATGTGGCTTAGGAAGGTAGAGGAAGTAAACTGAATGGAAGATCTAGTCTGGACATCTCGACAAAAACGAGAAATCTATATGAAAACATGGTCACCATGGAATCTTTTTGTTTCTTCAGAGGAAGGAAGGAAGAAAACGTATTGACGTGCCCTCATGAGATGAGAGAGGAGGACATAGGCCCTTTAGCATACCTCTAATTGAGAGGAGGGGGAGTCTTGTTGGGGGAGTTTTTTTTTTTTTCTTTAAGGTTGGGGGGGGGGGGGTAGAAAAGGGAAAGGAGAATAGTCTGATATTAGCTGTTATGTCTGTAACATTAGGGGAAGTAGTTGCTGTGCAGGGTCCCTTGACCAGGTTTGGCTAGCAATTTGGAAAGTGGAATTTAGATGGAGATATTTGCTCTTTTTGATATCCCCCAGATTTAACTTCATGGTTAAACGATATTGAATTTGATGATATGTTGTTGCTTGCTTATATACAGGTGATGTATGTCAATTATGGAAGAGGCTGTTCGTTTTCCTTTGTTAAAATAAAAATAAAGAAATTGAAAAAAAAAATTTTAACTGGTATTTCGACAGAAGAACTAAGTTTAAATGTATGAGGAAATGCCCACCTCCTTGGGGCCTAACCCCCAAAAACTGCCCTACTACTGATACTGGGCACACCGCCTCGTCGCCCTGCGCCCGTAAGGTAATCCACAATCCCTTACCACACTGGTCCCTTTTAGAATGCTGCAGACATATGTGAATCGCTGATTGCTCCACCAACACCTGATCATAAAGGATGCCAGAGCAGCCATATTTTGAGCCCGGCACCAGATCTGAAATGCAGAATGCACCAAAAAATCAGGGTACAAAAGCTGTTCTGAACAGCAAGGCTTCATACTCGGAATAACAGACTACTGATGTCTTTACAAAGACCAGCAAGCATTTGCAAGGAAATCGGCCTCCTGCTATCCGACACAAACATCCTCCTTTTGTACCCTTTAATTGCCTGCTTTACTGAGAAATACGACATACATGCAGGTAAACCTTTCAAACAACAGAAAAAGGAGATACCTGACAATGACTTCACTAGATGACTGCTGGAAAAACCTTTGAGGTATGAAAAAAACCTATGAGGGATGACACAAAAAACAAAATCCAGCCCTGCGACGGCATGCTGCCATTATAACCGTTATCTCTGACAAACGATAACCAACTACTCCAAGCTGCCGAATAACCCACCCAAGTTTTAGGTGCCACCGATCCCATGATAGCCTCAGCCGCTAACCTCATACTAGCATCCACACATGATCCGGACACCTGTTGCCCTCTTCATCGGATTCTGGCCTCAACTGTCTAAAACGGTCCATCTGAAACCGTGATAAAGAGTCAGCAACAGTGTTCAATTTCCCCGGCGTGTATTTAGCTTTCAGCCAAATATTGTATTTAAGGCACAAAAATACTACTTGTCTCAACACTTTAATAACCCACAATGAGCAGGAAGAAAGACAATTTACCGCAAAAAGAACACCCTTATTGTCCGTCTCCACCAAAATCCGCCTGTGTGCAAAAAACTCTATCCACAGCTCAACATTCTTGGTGGTATTCTGGCTTATCCAAGAATTCGGCCAAGCTGCACAACACCAGTATAATTTCCAGATTGCTGCAAAACCCTTCGAACCCGCCGCATCAGTAAATAACCAAAATTCCGGGGCAAATACAAAATCCTGCTGATACAAGGATCACTTATATAATTCTCCAAAAACCTTTCCCAAACCCGCAAATCCTCCTTCGGGGAGTTGGTCTACCTAATATGGACAAACGGTGACTTCAGGCCCAAAATAACAAGAGAAAGCCACCGTGAAAAAATGCGGCCTACTGGCATAATCCTACACACAAAATCTAAAAATGCCTAAGAGTGACTGCATCCCCTTTAAAAGTACTTATTTTCTTCCGCAGAAAACATGCCAACAAAAATCTCAGCTTCCCTACCTTCGCCTTAGACAGACTGAATTCCATCCTAACGTTATATATGTGAATCCCCAGCAACTCCAATGAGGATGAAGGTGGACACGTCTTCTCCTCCGCCAACGGCACAGACTGTGAAATGAACAGAAAAGTGTGCAGCAAACTCGCACACAGTGTACAGTCCGACGGACCAACAAATAAAAAGTCATCCAAATAGTGAACCACACTGTCCACTCCCTACTCAAAACAAACCACCCAATGAAGGAACCTAGAAAAATCCTTGAAGTACGAACACCATAAAGAGCAACCTATGGGAAGACACTTGTCAAAAAAGAAACAATCATCAAAATGAAAACCAAGGGAGCTAAAAGCAACTGGGGAGATTGGCAGAAGGCGAAAAGCCGATTTTATATCGACTTTGGCCATTAAAGCCCCCGGACCACAGGACCTAATTTTATCAATTGCGTCTTCAAACGTCACATAAGAAACTGAACATAATGACATATCTATGCCATCTTTTAACGAGTGACCCTTTGGAAAGGACAGGTAATGGATAAGGCGAAAAGCATTGGGCTGCTTCTTAGGAACCACCCCAAATGCGGATATGTAAAAATTCCTGGAAGGTGTGTCCCTAAAAGGGCCCTCAACTCGCCCCTCAGCAATATGCTTCCACACCTTCTCCCTAATTACTTGGGTAAAGCTGTCAACTGACTTAAGGTTATTCACTACCGTACACCCGACCCCTGCAAAGGGGAGCAAAGAGAAGCCCTGTGAAAAACCCTCAATGAGAGAACAAGCCTTTTCCCTGTTTGGATATGTGTAAAGCCACGGGCGCATTTTTTCCAGCCTCACTGGAGTGCAGGCCCTTGGGAAAAATATCCCTCAGTAGCATTCTTCCTAAAGCATTTGAAAACAGAGTGTGCTCCTGCACAAAAAGCACATTTGTGTCTATACTTACATAAAGCGTTCCACCGGCATTGCTGCTCGTTAAACGAAAAAAAAAACAACCCTTCCTATATACTGCCTGCGTGGGGACAGCGGTACTCTGTTTAGGAATGACCTGTTTCTGGAGCAAGATTAAGTTTAGCCACAAGCCCACGTCCTTCATGCCCCACCTGCGCGAAGGGTGAATAGCTAGCTTCTGCCTAAAAGACTCATCATAAAAATACCACCCAGCCCCCCCAAAATATTTATAGGCCTCCAAAATATGCTGGAACAGAACACTGCACACTTCCGGGTGCTTCTCGGCCATCACTCCAGCATAGATACAAAATGCCTGCAGCCAATTATGAAAAGATCTAGGTACCGGTCTGTGCCTATCCCCCTCTACTTATCCTCCCCTCTTCTATCTGATTTAAAAAGGAAATCCTTATGGAAAGGGAGAAGTGACAAAATATCTAAAAAATCCCCCTTCTATATCTTCTCCTTCACAGGCAAGCTTAAATGATAACCTAGGGGAGAAATTTTACACAGCATCACATCTTTCATACAGGCTTCAGGTACACTACCCCTATCCGCAGCTGCCCGCCCTGTGCTAGAATTGTGCTCACTAACCTGCACTGACCAACCAGGGGTGAGGCAATCTGTGATAGATTAGAAGCAGAAGCAAACCTAGAAACCATAACAGGGGCTGAGGAGAGCAAGGACAGGGTTAACAGCAGGAGATAAGGATTTCACCAGAGAGGACAGAGAATCCACAAGTTCAGTCCAGCTACTGGAGGCTACCCTGTTCCTTGCTAAGCCATCCATTCCAGCAGCAGACTTTGCATCAGGACCCGTGCTCTCTCTGCCATAAGTGTGACCTGCCTGTGCTCCACCTGGCATTCTTCCTGCTGCACCCGCTTTTGAACTACCTCCAGGTGTATGGGGACCCATGGTGGGGACAGCCGCCCCCTTGCTTTACGCGTCGCGGGCTCTTTAGCTGTGCCCTGCCGTCCACTGCTCCCTGGCGACGGAGAACCGGTCCTCCTCTTCATTCTAAAGCGGCGGCCGCGTCCTGATCTGCCACCACCATCTTCCGCCTCCTCTCTCCTGCTGACCGCTTCTTCCTCGGCTCCTTATGCTGCTGGGCTGTACCGTTTGGGTGGTATGCATCTCTCTGATGGTTGGCTCGTCCACCCACTGGCCCGTGCTCCTCCGCTGTGTGCCCACACCCTCCGCTGCCTCTCCGTCCTCCAACATTTCTTCCTCGCTCTCTGCAGCTAATTACAAACAGCGACGCAGCCAAGCCTCTCCCCATTCCTCACAGGCTCTGTCCAGGAACTGCCTGACCAGCGATTCCATCCCTGCAGGTAAGCTACTGATTTTCAGTACTCCTGCAGTACTTCTGCTGCTGGTCTGGGCCAGGGGGGAAAGGAAATAAGCCCCACCACAGCTGCCCTTTATAGACACTCCAGGCTTCCAGCACCTTCCCACCAACACAGAACCCCTTAAAGAGACAGTACCTAAACCTGCCTAACCATAACCACTACCTTATCTAACTATATGCCTGGCGTAGATTTGCTGGCCACAATCTCACACAGGTGGGCCCCAATTAGTGCCCCCTTTGTCATTACAGTTACAATACAATTTGATACAAGAGGAATCAGATGGCGCTGCTCGTTAGAGCTTTTTCATAACCTTTAAATGCACTAAAGTAAAGTATCTGCAAGATTATACCCTATATAAAATAAAGTTGGATTGCATTGTATAGCATATAAAGTAACATAAGCTGTGTATGTCAAGTAACAGAGCAGTTTTATTTCCTAGTTCTCAACTGTATGATTTATTGTTAAATTGAAGCTGTAACATTAACTGGGTACCAAGCAACTCTCAGGCTGTGCCTTTCATTTCATCATTTAAAGTGCATGGTAAATAGATTTTCTTCCAATGATTTCTTTTTTATAAGGTGCTTGGTAAGATAAAAAGTTTATTGCCATTTTGTTTCATGCAGAAGGCAGCATTCATAAAGGTTTATACCTTTTTAAGCATCCGTAAAGAACTGGATTTTAATCCAGGGAATGAATAACAAGGTTTCTTTCTCAAAAACCTTTTCTGGCCCCTGTACACTGGTAATATTTTTTACTGAGCTCTTCAAGCCCAATGTCTCCTCTACTGGATGCCAATGCCTTTGTCTCACTTAGCCTACTTCCACACTGCTCTGTAGCAAAAGCGAAGTGAAAATGCGTTTTTGCTGAGTTATAGATGCGTTTCCAGTGCGTTTTCTGGTTGCCTGCACTGGTGAAAAATGAACATGTGACTCAAAAAACACATTAAAAATGTAAACGCGGTGCATTTTTGCAGCATTTTCCATTCATTTGAATGGGGAGCTGTTATGGTTTTAAAAATTGCACCAAAGATGCAGCATGCATGCAGTGCAGTGGTGGTGAGAAGGGCATTTTTTCTTCCCACTAATGTTTGACAGTTTTTCCTTTCACTGGCCATCGACACCTGGTATATCTTTTTTCTATTGACCACTGATTCTTGGCATTTTTACTGCCTGCTGCCTCTCTCTCTTTCCTTCCTATCTCTCTTCCTCCATTATAGTGTGCCTTTTTTAAGCAGGAAAAAATAATAACTCTCCTGACTGTTCTTGCCATCAATGAAGACAAAATATAGCCGTTATGACAAAATACATTGCATTTGCTCCCATGATATAAAGTCTTAGGTGCCCAATTCACTGAGCAGCGTTTAACTACATGTTCATTTTAGTTAGCTTCACATTAAAATGTAATGATCAAAAGGATCATTATGCTAATAAAGCTTGTCTTATTTAAAAATGCCAGTCTAATATATATTGCACTAACAAATGCACATGTGCACACTTCTAATGAGCAATCTTATCAGATTTTATCACTCACTTTATGCTCTGTGGAGTTTGTTATGTGTATGCAGTCTAAAAAGCATTACACACAAATCTGATACAGCAATAGAGTATGCAGTACATGTTATATAATGACTGCACTGCATTGCACCAGGGATATCATTAACAGATAACAGTATTGCTTACTGCCACTTCAAACATATTAGCCATCTACAGGGGACAATTATAGACATCTAGTCTTTCTGATACTGGGAAAACCAATCGCTTCTATCACAGGAGAATGCTAAAAATGAATATTGTTTTAGAAAATCAGCAGACATTTTTACAACAGTGAATTCCTAGATGTTGAATGGAGAGAGTAGGTTGCTGCTACAGTTTAAAGTCACATCCAGCAGTAATAATATGGTTTCCCAGTTCATCCCTTTAAGAAATGAAATCCTTTAGTTATATAGGTTTATTGGTAAATTATTTTTCATCATGTCCTTTATTTAACAGAAACTGTGTCATTCCTATGTGTGTCAATAATTAGAGCAATGAATTGACAGCAACACTATGGCACAAGTAGCTAGCATACCGTAAACCTAAAAGTGACTTTAAATAATACCATTACTCTCCAAAAATAAGCTATACACATCCACTATTTAATGGTCCTGTAATCTATTTTTCCTAAAACAATTTCTTATTGTGTTTTTATGCCTCATTCTAACATCATCCATGAGCTCCTGGTCCTCTCCTTCCCCCCCTAACTTCTGTTTAGAACAAGCAGTGTATGTTAATTGTGGTCATGCACACTGCGCTTTGCACGTTGCAAATCTCAGAGCCCATAGTCCATAACCCCCAGTCCATCTCAGGAGATAACAAGAGAGGAAGGGTGGCTATGTTCCTACATATAGTGGGACCATGAAAAACAACCATAGCCACCCCTTAACTACTTCCCACCCGGCCACTGTATATATACGGCCGGGTGGGAACCGTCTACTTCTGATCAGACGTTCCTGAACGTCCATCAGAAGTAGCGGGATTGTGCGCGTGCCCGCGCAGCGGCGCGATCCCGATGCGCTCGTGTCACCCGGACACAGAGCATCTCGGATTGGCAGGAGGGCTCTGTGATTGGCCCTCCTGATCACATGACGGCCGTGTCTAATCACAGCTGTCATGTGATGTAAGCAAACACGGAAGTCGTCGGTGAGGAGAGGAGAGCGGATCGCTGCAGCCGGCTGGTGATCAGTGAGTATTAGCTGTTTTTTTACAGCTTTTTACTCACTGATCACCAGTCTAGTGTAAACACACATGTCCCCACAACATACATGTCCCCAAAACACACATGTCCCCAAATAATAAAAACACAAGTCCCCAAATAATAAAAACACGTCCCTCACATATGTCCCAGTAAAATAACAACATGTGCCAATGATTATCTGCACACATATGTCCGTGATCACCTGCACACATCTGTACATGATCATTTTCATACATATGTCCGTGATCACGCGAACCAATTATTATACACTTAACGGAATTTTTTTTACTAAAAACATGTAGCAGAATACATTTTGGCTTAAATTTATGACAAAAATATATTTTTTTTTCAAAATTTTCCGCTATTTTTTCGCTTATATCGCAAAAAATAAAAAAAGGAGTCGTGAATAAATACCACCAAACTAAAGCTCTATTTGTGCTAACAAAATGATAAAAAATTCATTTGGGTACAGCATTGCATGACCGCGCAATTGTCATTGAAAGTGCGAGAGCGCTGAAAGCTGAAAATTGGGCTGGGAAGGGAGGGAGCGAAAGTGCACTGTATTGTAGTGGTTAAAGTTGAATCACAGTAGCAGAAAAAAAAATTTTTGGGAGATTTGGCGATGGTCGAGAGCAATAGAAGATACTTTTTTGAGTTATGAATACACACTTACATACGTTTTTTTAACCAGGGTTTTTCTTCATTTGTGTCACTAAAGGCAATTTTTAATTCACTTTTGGGTAGAGTGGAGAGGGATTAGAACTGTTGTCAGTTTTTATTGCTATCTGTAAGAGAGAGTCACCCCCATCCTTTTGTACTGTATACAGTAATCTTTGAAAGGGGTTGACATCAGAACTGATCGGAACTTGATGGACATTGTCCGTTAACGTCAGTTAATATCCGTTTTGACGGATCTGGACGTAGCCTTGTACGTTAAAAAAAATGGATAAGAACAGGCCCCCTAAAACACTCTGAGTCAGCTCAGCTTGGGCAGTGGAGTTCCAGAGGAATCTGGAGATGGAGTGTTAAGATGCCTGTGGCTCTTGAGGGTAGCCCCCTCTTCTGGGGGGTGACCTTGGGCCTGGGCTCTGGAGCGGAAGGGACCCTCTTCACGACACACAGAGGTGTCCTGACTAGAGGCACAGGAGAAGAACAGCAGGAGAACACTGCTGGGAAAATCTCCAGGAAGGAAGACAGCCAGGTGGGAAGGTGAGTATTACAGTTGGGAGAAGACTGAGAGGCATGCCTGAGGTATTGGGAGAGAGCAGTCTGGGATGGATGCAGAGTCAGTCTGGGAGAACTATAGAGTCTTAGCCAGGAGGGCTACAAATATTTCCACAGAACTACAGCCCAGATAGCAAGGATAACTTGGCAAAAAATCTGTGGCAGTGTTGAATTGTAAGTCTTGTTAACTTGCTGCACATTTTCACTGGCAAGTTGTACACTTGCAGAGCACTTAATGCACAAGCTCTACTTAACACTTTTCCAAAATTTAGCAAATTGGCGTGACAAGACTCCAGCAAGAGCAAAGTTGCAGTGATGAGTCTTATACTGGACATAGACTATACAAAAAAAATCGGCCAAACCCATTTTCGAAAAACAAACATTCGGCCGTGAGCGCAAGCGATAGTGCCATCATGTGATGACCGATAAATCGTTCAGTGGACATAAATTAATGCATTTTTGGTTCGTTTTTTTACATATACCTAGTGCAGACAGTTCGGACGGGAAACACATTAACATTTCAATTTATTGTTCGTTCGGTAGAAAATTTCCAAACTTGTCCTTCGTTTTTTCGGCTCAAATGTCCCAACGATTATCGATTTTGTGCCCATTAACTGGCCGAAAAACGAACAAACTGTCTAAATGACCAAATTTCGGACGATTTTTTGTATAGTGTATGGCCAGGATAAAGCAAGAGCTCAGCAAGTCTACAGCATGAAATTTCAAATCACAGTGACTCCTGTAGTGGGATGACTATTGCACAACATAACTGAACCAAAACTTGCAGCGGACATGCAGAATGTTTGCAAAGAATGTTGATCTGGAGATATTGCAATGTGGACTTGCTGCAATTGTGCAACAAACTTGTGAAGCCTGGCAAGTCTAGCAATAGCTGAGCAAGTCATTTTAAAACTTGCAGCACAATTTCTTGCTATCTGGGAGTGTGGACCTGCGGTCAGGACTGTGTACTTTGCAGCCATGGAAGTGGGCCTAGAATCATGTGCTCAAGGCAGGGTAGAGTCTGAGCCTGGTAACTCCCTGTGAAAATCAGCATCATCAGAGAGGAAAGTTGGAGATCCGCCATGGCCTGCAGCCCATTCAGGGACTTGGTGCTTGTGAGTGGTGCCCAGCAGGAGCCAGATGACATCCCTGATGTGCCAGGTGTGCCCGCTAACCCTGCCAGCCACGCCTGGAAGAAGCCCTTGTAGGAAGATGACAAGTCTTCAGGTCAGCCAGCGGGGAGTGGTAGTGGTGGGAACATAGACTGGGGATCACCCATCAAATTAATAATATATAGTCCACAGTATAGGTTGAATGATGATTCCTCAGCCCTCTATGGTGACACCACACAAGGCACCCAAGAAGATGTGACAGGGTACAACAGGAAAGATCCTCCACCAATACCAATACTGCCGCTTCCCAGCTGGCTAGATCTCTTGTTTAAGGAGATCTAATATGCCTGTGGCTTATCCCCCAGCCCAGGTCTCTGTATCAGGATAGCAAGATGTTTCCCAATGCTCCACTCAGTAAAACAGCAAGGTGTTTCCAAATGCTCAGGATAACAGGATGTTGCCAAACTTTCACCACAGGCATCCACAGCGTAACTTTCAAGGATGCATTCCTACAACTTGAGGATGTTGTTACTGATTTATGAATAGCTTCAGATAAGATTCATCATTTTCTGGTTCTTCCTTTTGAAGTGTAGCTCTATAGAGAGATACTTTGGATGATGAGTTTACAGACTGATAAGAAAAAAGCTAAGCACACCAGGATGGAACTGCGGGTGTACAAAAATAATAAAGTGCCACGTACATATTGAGAAATTGAGGAAAAATATAACTGGAAAAATTGACTTTATAGGCACCACTGATAAAAAGTAATACATTTTATTAAACACACCACATAAATATAAAAACTGAATTTAAAAGACAGTAATTGAGAAAACACACAGTAGTCAAAAATATGTGTCCAATATAGCCATCTACGTTAGGGGTGTACTGGTGACAACCCCAACTATTGTCATGACGGCTAGTACAAAGTATGAATTACAGGATGAAACAAACAGAAAAGGCATCTCTAAGTGTGGCCAATATATTTTTTGTCCCTGGGTAGCTACAGGGTCCTGTTTTACGCTCCCCAATGGGGAACCATTTTATCCACGGTTTCAAGCCAATTGTGGTACACAAGGTCTTGTATATTTAATGACCTGCAAATGCGGGGCAGAGACTTAACGATCACTTTTATTACTCTGCTAACGGTAAAATGCTCACACCAGTGAGCAGACACCTGGACAGATATCTTTTGTCTGTGGTTAGATTTCTGGTTTTGACAGTTGTCCCTTTTTGGTGTAAGGGCATTAGAGGAGGTGACTGGGACAAAAAATTTTTACAGCAAGAAGTCAAATGGATCGATTAATGCCACATTCCCTCCAGGAATAAACGAAGTACAGTCCTATAAATCATTCATGTAAATAGGGGTAGGATGAATGAGTTGGGTTGTTACTGCCCATTTTGGTGTAAGGGCATTGAGCTTTTTCATTTTTCATCATTCAAACCATTTACCTCAAAATGTGCCTGTCTTTCTAATTTTTAGAACTATATCACCTATATTAATTGCTAAAATATAATTATTCGCACTCTTTGTATGTTATACTTCTGTATTACTGTATCTAATAATGCCTTCTGTTCAATTTTTGGTTTTAGGCATAGTTAATACATTCTTTATCTTTGTATCTCTGTGTTCCAGCATCGACGTTCACATGCAGAGTATTATGGGAGGATGTACGGCCAGGTAGCCGTAGTCCTGTGCCACGGATCTTCCAGTGGACTAGGCTGCAGTGATTGGGCATCGGGGCAGGTGGCTGCCCTCCTGGCCTCCAGTTCTATCAGTGCCTTTTCCCACTCCCCAGGCCAGTTATGGCGAACCTTGGCACCCCAGATGTTTTGGAACTACATTTCCCATGATGCTCCACTACACTGCAGAGTACATGAGCATCATGGAAAATGTAGTTCCAAAACATCTGGGGTGCCAAGGGTCACTATCACTGCCCTAGGTGCTGTGCTGGCATCTCCCTGATTGCTTTTCCCTTGTGATCTATGGGATGTATGCCCTCTGGAATCCACTGGAGGGAGCATCTCTCTGTCCTGCTATCCCCATGGGATGCTCGTTCCTGCACTCCCACTGTGTTGAAGATTCCCTGTGAATTGCACATATGTGGTGAGTGTAGGGTGCGCAGTTTACCCTCCTCTGGCCCGGTCAGGTGATGCGGAAGCAGCCTCGCCCCTCACTTGACTGGGATATGCATTGTGAGCTTGGTTTGGTAGAGGCATCTCTCTCCCCATGTATGATCCTGCAGTCTGGCTTGTTGTGTGTTATCACACACCTTAGGTATGTTTTTATGCTTATATTGGAACTCTCTCTCTTTTCTCTTGCATTGTGAAAATGGAACTAATCAGTATTATCTATACTATCAGCAGAGTGTTTATACACAACCGCAGAAGTGTATGCTATTAATGGACTTTTAGTCTATGGACACCCCTATATAGCACTGAAGAGCGATTCACTATATATGGTCCACTTATCTGTGCTGTTATCTTTGCAGCACTAATGTGCTTCTCAGATACTACCTAGAGGTGAGAGCCTTGAAATAGTTATTATCCTACCTATAGTTCTATAGATCTACCTACTTGCTCAAATGGTGTTTGGAGTTTTTAATTTGGTTGCTTATATGGCAGCTTCCATTTATATCCTTACTGACTATCCATTTAGGAGAAACTTCTACAATTATATTTTGAATACTGTGGGAGAGCCAAGCTGACTTGGTTTGATCCTACTTAACAGGCCGGGTTAGGTGATGCGTAAGCAGCTGCGCCATTCACTTGACCGGGATATACATTTAAAGCTCATTTGTGAGCTTGGCTTGGTAGCAGCACCTCTCTCCCCATGTGTGCTCATGTGATCTGCCTTGTGGTATGTTACCACACACCTTAGTTATGTTTTTATATTTCTTTATGCTTATATTCAGACTCTCTCTTTTTTTTCTCTTGCATTGTGAAATTGGAACTAAATCAGTATTATCTTTATTATCTGCATAGTGTTTATACACAAACAAAGAAGTGTATGCCATTAACAGACATTTATTCTATGGACACTCCTATATAGCACTGAAGAGCGATCAACTATATATGGTCGACTTATCTGTGACGTTATCTTTGCGGCACTGAAGTGCTTCTCAGATACTACCTATAGCTGAGAGCCTTGAAGTAATTATTATCTGACCTATAGCTTTATAGATCTATCTACTTGCTAAAATGGTGTTTGGAGTTTTTTCATTTGGTGTTTTTTCATTTGGTGTTTGGAGTTTTTTCATATGGCAGGTTCATTTTTATATATGGTAGGTTCCATTCACTGACTATCGATATAAGAATATTTTGAATACTGTGGGAGAGCTAGGCTGACTTGGTTTGATCCTACATAACAGTGTTGGAGGTGAGTATATATGCATATATGCATTCTTTATCACCACTACAGGTGATCCCCTGGTGGTGAGATAGCTGTTCCCTCCATCCTTATTACTATCTATTCTGGCTAAAGTGCATTACAGGCTAATGCCGCATGTTTTATGATGAGGTCTCTCTAACTTGATGCACTTTATGATACCTGGCATGTCCCCACATTTGCCCATAGCTCAATTGCATGTGTATGTCTGAGGTGCTGCTTTATAGACACACTATTAGCTATATGTTTATATCACACCGGTGAATAAGTATATATCCTGATGCATGATCTATGGAATTATATCTATGTATATATACACTTAATGAATGTCTCTCCATTCACTTTTTGAAATTGTATGTAGGCTCCCGAAGAAGCGGTTCCTTGTGAAACATGTCAAGTTTTCTGTAATTCATACTTTGTACTAGCCGTCATGACAATAGTTGGGGTTGTGACCAGTACACCCCTAACGTAGATGCCTGTTTTGGAGACATATTTGACTACTGTGTGTTTTCTCAATTACTGTCTTTTAAATTCTGTTTTTATATTTATGTGCTGTGTTTTAATAAAATGTATTACTTTTTATCAGTGGTGCCTATAAAGTCTGAGTTTTCAGACTGGTCGTCCCACAACAGCTCGGAGGGGGAGTGGGAATGGGGACCCATTCAGAGACAGGAGGAGGCATAGGTAGAGGTGCTGAACATACCAGACCCAGCTGAATGAACTGGAGGAGCCACAGAAGCCCCAGTCAATATCCAGCGGATTTTCCAGACCCTCACCCACCCCTCCTAACACCATGGACATCATAGAGAACTCCCGGAGAGAGTGGGAGGATGACCTGGTATGGGAATACATGCACATCCTTAAGCCTCTGCGGGTGCCGGATTGTGAGGAGACCTGGGCCCGGTTTCAGGACATTCGCCAAGAATGGAGGCTGGGGAGAGCAATTTACAGAGACAGAGTGGTGATTGTGAGGGCAGGATGGCCAGCCACTCTGTAGCAGTCAGAAAAGCTGATGGCAGCGTGAGAAGGTTGCCAGATCTCTATGTGTGAAGGACTGCTGGAGTGTGCAGCTCACAGGCGGAGATTATCACAGGGACAGCTGGGAGATTGGTGGGTGTGGAAGGGACCCTTTTCACGACACACAGAGGTGTCCTGACCAGAGGCATGGGAGCAGCAGAAGAAAAGCAGGAGAACTCTGCCAGGCAAATCTCCAGGGTGGAAGACAGCCAGGTGGGCAGGTGAGTGTTCCAGTCGGGAGAAGACTGAGAGGCATGCCTGAGAGGACTGGGAGAGAGCAGTCTGGGTTGGATTCAGAGTCAGTCTGGTAAGACTGTGGAGTCTTAGCCAGGAGGGCTAGAGAAAGGGGCAGCTGCAGCCAGGTGGGTTGGCAGTGCCTGAAGAGGTGGTGCTGGGATTAGTAGCCACACAAGGAGGACAGCTGGGCACTAGGACTTTGCTACACAAACAAGGGGCCTGTGATCCCTGCCTGTAAAGGGCTTTTGTTATTGATTTGACTGAGGCTTTTGTCAGATCACCCAACAGTGTGCCAGCTGGTAGTTCTGCAATCAAGCTGTGTGCAGGAGGCAGAGGAGAAGTGTATAAACTGACTGTAATTAGTTGTGTCCTTGAAGAGTTCTACTGCTTTGATCAAGTGGGCATCCCATGATATCCCTTTCCAATTTTATTCCCCTCAATAAAACATAACACAAAGCACTGTTCTTCTGACTCAAGTGTGCTGTGAAGATGCGATGTGCCTAGCTGTGCAGGGTGGGGGATCCCTTTACACGTGTGGCTCCTTAGAGGGTGCACTACACAAGTCATACTTTTCCACTGCATTTCATTTACTACTTAAAGTGGCTAGACATCATATTCTTCTTGAAATGCTGTATTCAGCATTTTTCTAGGCAGTTTGAACAAGAGATGCTTTACCAACTCTTTCCACACACTAGTACCTTTTTTGTTTTAAGTTTGTAACCTGTTACGCTTTGTATTTTTCCTGTTTCCAAAACATTATCACTACTTATTTCCCTGTGTTTTTTTTTTTTACTTGCATCTTTTTGTTAAAGCAATTGTAAAGTCTTGTTTTTTTCCCCTATAAGAAAACAAACATGGTATACTTACCTGCTCTGTTGCAGTGGATTTGCACAGAGCAGCCCAGATCCTCCTCTTCTTGGGTCCCTTTTCGGTGCTCCTGGCCCCTCCCTAATGTTGAGTGCCCCCACAGCACGCAGCTTGCTATGGGGGCACCCGAGCCAAGCTGCAGCTCCACATGTCCATTCAGACACAGAGCTGTGGTTCGGCCCTACCCCCTCTCTCTCCTGGTTGGCTAACTGACTTTGACAGCAGTGGGAGGGAGAGTCTTGGACGGCCGAGGCACTTGTGGACAGAGATGGGGCTCAGGTAAGTATTAGGGGGCCCAGGGGGACTGCTGTACACAGTAGGCTTTTTATCTTAAAGCGGAGTTACAGTCATAAAACATTTTTTTACATTATTCTGCTGCATTAAATATAAATAACAACCTTTGGGGAAAAAAAATTCAGGTCTGTTGCTAGGGGGTCCCTCACCAACGGAGGCGGGCACTGCCGACAACGCCGTACATACGGCGCATACGTGAGAACGGGCGGGTGCATGCTGGTCGCTCAGCTGCACCAGAGCCCGGAAGATAGTGCTTGTGGGCATGTGAAGCCCACAAACACTATGGAAACTCCCTGGAAAGAGGAATATAAATTCGATTCCTCTAAGAAATCGTCAATCAAGGGTCGATTGAGCACAGAAACGTGTTCTAAATAAGCCTTATTAAATAAAGATATGGATCCTAAAAAAAAAAAAAAAAAACAATTAACAGTGGGAACTCCGCTTTAATGCATAGAATGCATTAAGATAAAAAGCCTTCTGACTTTACAATCCCTTTAAAGTAAAACTATAGGCATTTTGGATAGAGTACGGGAGGGTTATAGCTCCTATCAATTTTTTTCCCATTGGGGAGATTTATCTTCACTTCCTGTCCCATAATAAAAACAGGAAGTAAGTGAAAAATCCTCCAAATTAAGGAAATCACCTCTGGGCCCACGGGTCACCAAAACTAATGTCCCCATCGAAAGATGTCCCCTCTATTAATTTGCTGGGGACAAGAGCAAAATCTAGAATGTTCTTTTACTTTCACTTTCAATGATAATAGTAAACAGGACATATAGAGAGAGTAAGTCTCCCTACCAGGGACAAATACAGCAATAAAAACAGAATATGGCATCAAATACTTAATGTGATTTTCCTTTCCTGGTGCCAATCCACTGCAGCATACATGTAGTAGTAGTAGCCCCACCTACTTCCACCCACAGGACCAGTGCAAAGCTATAAAGAATGAATGCCCTCACACAACAGCCCATTCCTTGTACATTGCTAGGAATGAACTGGGTGGGTTAAGTATGCTGGAGAATTACAGTAAGGTTGGTAAAAGCAATCCCACTGTAGGATAGCTAAACAAATGCCCACAGGCTGCTGATGTAATGACAACAGCAAAGCTGTGAACTGCTTGCAGCTCAAAGAGCCTGCCCAAGGCTTCAGATGAGGAAGAATGTTCACCTAGTAGAAAAACAATTGAGCACCATCTGCTATACCCTCCCCATCCTCACCAACATCCAAATTCCTAGGACAAGCCCCTGGAGTGCACCTCCCTCTTCAAGGAGGTGCACCTCAAAAGAATGCCAGCGCAGACAATTAAAACACCACAGGCAGCATCCAACTGCTATTGTAGAGAAAGTGAGGATAGAAGTCTATCTGAGAAAGATACCTGTCTGCAGCCAAAAGCTCAGGAAGCATTTAGATTTAGTGGACCTCATCCCATCAGGAAGGGATGGAACCTGAACCCTAGACCATGGATGATGGTCTGCTAAGTCGACGCGACATGGTGGAGCTAGAAAATCGGTAAACCAGTACATGGTCCATTTTGAAAAACATGAAGAAGGTAGATGCTGAGAGATAGACTCTATTCCGACCACATCCAACCAAGAGGTGGAAACTTCCTTTGGGTTAACTGGAGGTAGATCGAAGAACTGGATAAGGATGTCCTGTTTGGGGAGACAGATAGAAACTACCAAGCAAGCTGAATAACTGGATCCCAACAATCTTGTCCTATGCAAAATCCATGAAGGATTCCATGCCAGATAAATCCACCAGTCTGAACACTCGCCTCACAAAGTGAGGGCTATGAGTAAACTACTTCAGATCCCACAAAGTCACATGGGATGGAACATTGAGCACCCAAATAGTGCTGCTGAGAGCCAAACGCTGACCTAGGCCCAGCTGCATGAGACAATTTGTTCAATGAAGAAACTCCTGAGTAGAAAGTCCTGAGATTTAAACCAAGATAAGCATGTATTGCATTTCCAGCAAAATATTTAACAGGAAGTAGATTCCTAAACCCCATGATATCCTGTCTCTCACAATGTGAGCTTCCATCATCAAGCTGTCAAAGTCAGCTTAAACCTGGATGGCAAAAAAAAAATTATTTGGGAACAGATGATCCTGATCCAGTAGATCCCTCTAAATAATTTTCTGGCATCCCTTTAGGTTGGTGTACCACATCTGCCTGGGTCATCCTGGAACAAAGAGGAACACTGAAATGTCTTCCATCCTAAACATGGAAGACAATTGAGGGAAGCAATAGGCCAGGAAGTACTGATCCTACTGAGTCACAAGAGCATCCACTGCATCCACCAGAGGACTACTGCACCTGAGACAAACCTTTAGCTTGACCTCAGGGCCAGGTAGTCAACCTTTGAAGTTGCCTAATTGCGACACACCTTCAGGAATAGCTCCAGGAGGTAATCATTTTCACATGTTTCGACACTGCTGCCTGTGCAGTCTGCCTGCTGCTGTTGGAGCCTGACATTTTGCCAAGGATACCATTCTATATTTTTGCTAATGCAAAATTCAGGATCTACCTGACACTTGATATAATACAGTGCCACAGGCACCGCCCCCTCTGTCTCGCCACCCCCCTCTGTGTAGAATGGATAGATTCATGCATAGCATGAATCTATCTATGGACGCTGTAGCCACCCCCTATTCAGGCCATTTTTAGACGTCTGAATTCTAGCGGCGGGGGTGTTTTTTTGAAGCACCTGATTAGAGCCATTGGCTCTAATAGGCTTCAAAAAAAGTGGCCTCTCAGCCAATCAGGAGACGCAGGTCTAATAGCCATCACCTGATTGGCTGAAAGCACAGGCGCTCCGATTGGACGCCTAATGGAATGGAAGAACGGGAGGACACAGACCCTTGGAGGATGCAGGAGCAGTCGCCTGACCCGCTGCATGTCCCACAGCTCGCCACCGTCACCCACTGCCTGACCCGCCACCAGGATGGGGTAAGTGACAGGCAGATGGCGAGTGGGGGGTGGGGGTCACAGTGGCTGCATATGATGTGCACAGGCTGCATATAATGGGCACAGAGGCTGCATATGATGGGCACAGTGGCTGCATATGATGGGCACAGAGGCTGTATGATGAGCGCAGGCTGCATATGATGGGCACAGAGGCTGCATATGATGGGGACAAGGGCTGTATGATGGGCACAGAGGCTGAATATGAGGGGCACAGTGGCTGCATTTGATGGGGCACAGTGGCTGCATTTTATGGGCACAGTGGCTGCAATTGATGGCACAGTGAGGCTGCAATTGATGTTATTTTTAAGTATATTGAAGTATTTTTCAGAATTTTTCCGTTTGTTTGCATCCCAGCCGCCACTGCATTATAGTGGTAAGACTCTCTCTCTTCCTTCTTGCTGCTCGCATAACTGGCTAGGAGAGCAGTTAGATCAGTAAACATTATGTTATGGCATACAGTATTGTGTTGTAGAAGTCTAATAATTCAAACACACTCCAATGCAGCCAAAAACGAACAGGGCTTGCTTAAAGGGGTTGTAAACCCTAGTTTTTTTTTTTTTTTTAATAACAAACATGTCATACTTACCTCCACTGTGCAATTCATTTTGCACAGAGTGGCCCCGGTCCTCCTCATCTGGGGTCCCCCGGGGTGCTGGTAGCTCCTCCCCGCATTGAGTGGAGAAGGCTCTCCTAAGGTGGACACCTGTGCGGGCGCGCTCCTGAGTTCTGCTTCTGGCTCCATTCACACATTCGCCCTGCCCCCCGGTGCCCGCATCATTGGATTTGATTGACAGCAGTGGGAGTCAATGGCTGTGGTGCTATGAATCTATCCAATCAAGAGCCGAGACAACAGGCAGAGAGGTAGAGTGTGTCTCCGCCATGGGATCGAATGGGCTCAGGTGAGTAAAACGGGGGGCTGGGGGGCTGGTCAGTTTCAGAAGTTTTTTGACACGAGGGTTTACAACCCCTTTAAATCGTCACAGTACATTAACACATATTATGTAACATTGTCTATGCAAGTGAATGAATCCACGTGGCTGTTTTTACAGTGCAGCACAATAGAAGGCAGGGCTTGTGTGTTGTGATATGCTATGCAGGTACATTGCTCGACACTGTATTAGAGCATTGGGTTGTACTTCAGATTGAATGTCACTTCAATGTACTGTGGTTCATGTCTCGCTGTGCATTCCAGTAATGTGCAATAACACAATTAACAAGTGCGAATGGGTCATTAGGGGCCCATTTAGGGCAAAACTACAGTATCTCTAAACCCCCCTCCCCCAATCTTATATGTACTACTCCTCAATCCCCTACTGCTGCTGCCTTTACATTTGAATGTTAATTATTGTCCTATGTATAGGGGACAATAATTAATGTCACTGCTCCCTCTAGACACTGACACTGGATATTTCAGTAGTGGCTGCCATGAAAAAAGAAGCAGAGTGGGAATCACTGCAATAATGAGTTGAATCAGTGGGCGGAGAAGCCTTTTGAAAAACCTTGTCACTTTGCTTTTAATGGGAAAAGTGACAGTGTTTTTACCTTGCATTATTATAATTTTTTTTTAGATTCTTTATTTTATATATTTTTTCATTTTAAACAACATACATAGAAGAAAGTTGACAAAGAGAAACTAATATTTTATACAATAAACGTATTTTGTTGGTGATATCTTTTCAAACATCTCCAACATGTCTCTTGATTATCATCATTAATTCTATGCATATGCACCCGGCATCAGTACCACCTTGTTAAAATTTTATAATTTCTTTCTTGATGTCTAACTGATAGGGACAATTTATGTGTTAGAAGAAATTACTTTTCCCAATCTAAAGCAGGGATGGTCATTTCTAATTCTTCTTCCCATTTAGTTAAAAATGTTAATTCCTCACCAGAATATTTAGGGAGCAAATATTTATAGATGGTAGATAGAACATGGGTTGGTCTTTGTTCTTGTAATATTAGTCGTTTAAATTCTGTTAATGGTCTATCTAATGGAGAATTTTATGTCAAGGAGTGAATATATGCTTGAAGTTGCTGATATTGCATCCATTTAGTCCTAAACTCCATATCCCAAGAATTCAATGGGGGGAGTTTGCTGTCTACCAGGGTCTGGACAAGTTTTACATCCTCACGAGTGTACCATTTTAGAAAGACCGATGCCTTTACCGCTGGTGGAAATTCAGGATTAGAAAATGTGTCATAGGCCCGATCAGTAGTAGTACATAAAAAAAAATTCTTCAACAGAGAGTCCAATACCTTCAATGTCGAAGAAACTAAAAACGGCAAGTCCCTCATCGTAGGTTGGGATTTAAATATCGACCCATGGTAGTGATTTCAGTCTTGTGGCAATGATATCTTCTTCCAATTTCACCCATTGCTTACAATTCGCATTATGAAACCAATTTGCATTATGAAATGATGAGCTGAGCGTAAATATATTGAAAAATCGGGAAGGTCCAAACCCCATCCAACTTTGTCCTAAATAATATATCTCGGCCGGGGAAGGAGTCGGGGGCCCCGGATTCTTTTTGGTCTGATAAATGCACGCATCCCTGGGGGAAAAGTGTTTTTTACCTTGCATTATTTTATTCTTTGACACACTGGGGGTCGTATACTATAGCGACGGGAAGTACTGGCATTGCCATTTCAGGCAATTACGAGTTCAACCAGGCGAATGTGCTATTAGCGGCGAACATGCCTTAGTAAATTCAGAATCAGTGCTAATCAGCGATTCAAGCAAGTTCCAATTTCTACCAAATTATTATATAGCACTGCACTGCAACCATGATCCATGTATGTGAAGAAAACATTTTTATGTGAGATGTGCTCTATCTCGTGTGCATCTATTGATGTATATTGCAATTAGTATTCCTAGTTTTTTTTTCTTCTTTTGCTAATGAATGCAGTTATGAATGAGTACTACAGAGTAATGTCTGCTATTCTGTAAAGGTACATGTAGTGAACATTTATACATACAGGGGTTTACATATAACTAAACCCCTGCTTTTAACAGACGGTTAGACAGGCTAATTTGGTTGGTGAGTTGAGCTATGTAATTGTTTTTGTCTTACAAGTATATGCCCTCCATGTGCTCCTTACTGTGAGGACCAGTTATGGGTGTGGGCAGTGGCCAGTTTTCTGTTACTGTTTGTATATATGGGTCGGGGGCAACTTTGCTGCCATTTTGCTCTTGCTGGGTGTCCAGTGTGCTCCTTTTCCTTTAAGGGGGCTAGGGCGGCCTCCAGGCTCACCTGTCCCACATCTATCCATTCCATGCATGTGCTTCCATTGTGGAGACACTTATAAATTTGTAGTGTTAGGGCTGCAAGCAACACAGGGTGCTGTGACAAGGTTTTGCAGCTTTCACATGTGTGCTTTCAACAGACGGTTAGACAGGCTAATTTGGTTGGTCAGCAGACTTATGGGTGTGGGCAGTGGCCAGTTTTTTGTTATTTTTGATACATACATACATATATGTTGTATGTTTTTTTTGTGTAAAGCAGAAATCATTCATGTTCATTCTTTAATCATACTACCCTATTATGTAGGTATCAGCGTACTTAGCACAATGGCTTGGTGGTCATCTCAGATGTCTCCTAAGCACTCAAATTATGAGTTCTAATCCCAGCCAACCTATCACCCACCAGCTGTGTTTATTTTTCCAGTGCACAAGTGAATGAAAATAAATTAAAATAAACAAACAAAAATAAATTTACCGTATATACTCGAGTATAGGCCGTCCCGAGTATAAGCCGAGGCCCCTAAATCACCACAAAAAAATGGGGAAACGTATTGACCCGTGTATAAGCCGAGGGGAAAAAATGCAGCAGCTACTGTAAGTGGAAAAAGGGTCAGCAATGCCCATCTGCATGTCCCCTGTACCCCCGTGTCCCCCGTGTCCCCATTGCAGCCTACCTGTGCCGATCCGCCGATCCGTCGATCCGTGGGTCCGTGGGTCCGGGGTCCTGGGTCCTGTGTCCGGGGTCCTCGGTCCTGGGTCCTGTGTCCTCGGTCCTCGGTCCTCGGTCCGGGGTTCGGTCCCGCTCTGTCCTCCCCACAGCGTGTATTACAGGCGCCATTAAAATTTAAAAGCCGCGCCTCCTCGTCCGTGATAGGAGGAACACTTTTTTCCCAGCAGTCAGTGTTCAGTGTTCCGCCTATCACGGATATCCTCTCATCCTCGTCCATGAGATGAGAATGACAGGCCATCTGTGATAGGCGGAACACTGTACTGCTGGGAAAATTAGTGTCCGCCTATCACGGACGGGCGGGAGGAGGCGGCGCGGCTTTTGAACACCGCCGTCTGTCTGCATGACAAGCTGTTCATGTAGGCAGACGGCGGTGACTCGAATATAAGCCGAGAGGTGGACTTTCAGACCTAAAAAAGGGTCTGAAAATCTCGGCTTATATTCGAGTATATACGGTAAACTGTCTGTTAACTAGTGTGTGGTGTTTGGAATTCCACACCATAATATTATTGAATACTTACATAAAATTGCATGCATTTGAAGACTTAATATAATAGAATCAACCAAACATGCATTGGCTTTGACCTATTTTCAGCATACGCTGCAGCTAATTGGCATTCGCCTTTTTTTCTGCAATGCATTATTTTAGTATCCCACTGTGGGATTTGAACCCATGAGTCCTTCAAGGCCTGATTTTTTTCAAAGGTAGAAGTGCTGACCACTAGCTTATTGGGCTGAGCACAACCATGCATAGAAAATACATTTACTAGTGTTTGATGTTTTTAATTCTATACAATAATGTTTAGCAAATGCGCCATTAATATTAGGGAAACATATAGCCATGGTCATGCTGATGTGGCATTGGCTATTATGAAAAACATTTTGCCCTTCAGGTCTGGTATGGATTTTAAGGGGTATGGATTTTAAGGGGAACTCAATGCCAAAATTAATAGAAAAATTGAGCAATCCATACCAGGCCTGATTGCTCCACCTCGATGGGAGGGCTCCCACCACATGCACTCTGTGCACTTTGACAGTTTTTTTATAGGCAAGGACAGGGCCACCCGGGAACATCACCACGTCACGTGATGTCAGAAGGGGTGAGGTCACCCGGTTACATCACTGGGTGGCCCTGACCTTGCCTATAAACGAACCATCTAAACACACAGAGCGCATACGGTGGGAACCCTCCCTTTAAAGCTGAACGTTTAGATTTTTTTGCTAGTTTTCGGGCCTGTCGGGTGCCGTGATTGACGATGGATGGACATCGAGGGACCCTTTTTTTATTTTTATTTTTTAAAATAAAGGAATTGTCAAAAACTGTCTTTTGCGGTCTGTATTTTTGGACACTTTTTGGGTGAATGGGTAGGGGTACGATGTACCCAATACACATTCACATAGTGGGGGCAGGATCTGGGGGCCCCCTTGTTATATGGGGCTTCTAGATTCTGATAAACCCCACCTGCCCACAGACCCTGACAACACACTGGCCAGGGTTGTTGGGCCCTTGACTCCATCAACATGTTGACAAGATGCTTTGGCGGGCACCCCAAAGCACCCTCCCCATGTTGAGTGCATGTGGCCTGGTATAGTTCAGGAGGGGGGCACTTACTTGTCCCCCCTATCCTGACCTCCAGGCTGCATGCTCAGATAAGGGTCTGGTATGGATTTGGGGGGACCCCGTGCCAATATATTTTACAATTTTGGCGTGGAGTTCCCCTTAAGTCTATGCCAGACCCAAAGGGCCTGGTATGGATTTTGGGGAACCCCATGCCATTTTTTGAAAAAAAAAAAAGGCCTGGTATGGGCTGGGGGAGACCCCATGCCGTTTAAAAAAATCAAAATTCCCTACTAGCAAATGCCACATCAGCATGAGCATGGTTGTTTCCCTAAAATCAATGGCTCATTTGAACATTATTGTATAGAATTAAAAATATTAAACTCTAGTAAATGTATTTTCTATGCATGGTTGTGCTCTGCCCAATAGGCTAGTGGTCAGCACTTCTACCTTGAAAGACTCAGGCCTTTCAAGGACTCATGGTTTCAAAAGATTGCATTGGACTCAGCAGCATGTGAGTTCCCTTTAAAATCAATGCCAGACCCAAATGGCCTGGTATGCATTGGGGGGAGACAGAGCCATGTGGTCTGCTTGTTTTGTGGTTATATTGCCAGAAATGGCTTGCAGCCAGGGAAAAAAACTCTTCAAATGTCATTTTTTGGTGTTTAAATATGTCATTATTGCTGCAGCAGGTTCGAGACTCGGGACAAATGCAACACTTTACAGGGCTGCTGGTACTATTACATGCAAATATGCATCCACTCTGGGCCAAGGCCCAGCTACCGGGAGGCCGCATATTTGCATGCGCTCTGCGCCAACTGTTTACAATCACTGCTCTTTTAAAAACAAGCTTAGACCATATATACATAGTAGATAATGTATTTACAGGAACATGTACAAATGCAGGAAGTCTAATGTGCAGAGAAAGAGGCAGTGATGTGCGTGCATGTCCAGGAATAGGGATGGGCCCGGTGCTCGATGCGAACCCATGTTCGCATCGAGCACCGGGCGTTCGCTCGCTCGGCGAGCCCAGAACTATTTTGGCCGCTCGCATCACATTCGTGTGATGCGAGCGGCCCCGCAATGCATTGCGGCCCGCGCAGCCGGCGCAGTGCATTGCTGGCTGATGATTGGCCAAGCATGCACTGTGACCCCGCATGCTTGGCCAATCACAGCGCCGGAAACTCGGAGAGCCATAATTGGCTACAGGCAGGACGCCTGTAGCCAATTACAGCTCAGGGGCTTTAGTACATGCCCCACCATTTAAAAGGCCGCCACGCCGTCGGCGCCGGTCACATGAGTTCCGGCTTTAGGAGAGATTTCTGCTGATTCTGTGTCTTTGCTAGATTCATTCATATAGAAAGATTTGCTCTACTTTGCTAAACCATTGGCTATTTATTTGCTAAACCATTGCTACCTGTCATTGATCGTCCATTGCTGCTGGTTAGTGTGTTTTTAGCTGCTGCTGGGGATTAGTCTGGTGCGTGTTTTACTGTTAGTACAGTATTTCAGTAGTACCAACCGCAGTGCTGTTAGCACAGCATTGCACCCCAAAAGCACCCATAGGACTTCTAGTGTGTTAGTGGCAGCAAACAGAGCTCCTATATTTTCTTCCCAGAAGCACCCATAGGACTTCTACTGTGTTAGTGGCATCAAACAGAGCTCCTATATTTTCTTCCCAGAAGCACCCATAGGACTTCTACTGTGTTAGTGGCATCACACAGAGTTCCTATATTTTCTTCCCAGAAGCACCCATAGGACTTCTACTGTGTTAGTGGCATCACACAGAGTTCCTATATTTTCTTCCCAGAAGCACCCATAGGACTTCTACTGTGTTAGTGGCATCACACAGAGCTCCCATATTTTCTTCCCAGAAGCACCCATAGGACTTCTACTGTGTTAGTGGCATCACACAGAGTTCCTATATTTTCTTCCCAGAAGCACCCATAGGACTTCTAGTGTGTTAGTGGCATCACACAGAGCTCCCATATTTTCTTCCCAGAAGCACCCATAGGACTTCTAGTGTGTTAGTGGCATCACACAGAGCTCCAATATTTTCTTCCCAGAAGCACCCATAGGACTTCTAGTGTGTTAGTGGCATCACACAGAGTTCCTATATTTTCTTCCCAGAAGCACCCATAGGACTTATACTGTGTTAGTGGCATCACACAGAGTTCCTATATTTTCTTCCCAGAAGCACCCATAGGACTTCTACTGTGTTAGTGGCATCACACAGAGTTCCTATATTTTCTTCCCAGAAGCACCCATAGGACTTCTACTGTGTTAGTGGCATCACACAGAGTTCCTATATTTTCTTCCCAGAAGCACCCATAGGACTTCTAGTGTGTTAGTGGCATCACACAGAGCTCCCATATTTTCTTCCCAGAAGCACCCATAGGACTTCTAGTGTGTTAGTGGCATCACACAGAGCTCCCATATTTTCTTCCCAGAAGCACCCATAGGACTTCTAGTGTGTTAGTGGCATTACACAGAGCTCACATATTTTCTTCCCAGAAGCACCCATAGGACTTCTAGTGTGTTAGTGGCATCACACAGAGCTCCCATATTTTCTTCCCAGAAGCACCCATAGGACTTCTAGTGTGTTAGTGGCATCACACAGAGCTCCCATATTTTCTTCCCAGAAGCACCCATAGGACTTCTACTGTGTTAGTGGCATCACACAGAGTTCCTATATTTTCTTCCCAGAAGCACCCATAGGACTTGGACTGTGTTAGTGGCATCACACAGAGTTCCTATATTTTCTTCCCAGAAGCACCCATAGGACTTCTACTGTGTTAGTGGCATCACACAGAGTTCCTATATTTTCTTCCCAGAAGCACCCATAGGACTTCTACTGTGTTAGTGGCATCACACAGAGTTCCTATATTTTCTTCCAAGAAGCACCCATAGGACTTCTACTGTGTTAGTGGCATCACACAGAGTTCCTATATTTTCTTCCCAGAAGCACCCATAGGACTTCTACTGTGTTAGTGGCATCACACAGAGTTCCTATATTTTCTTCCCAGAAGCACCCATAGGACTTCTACTGTGTTAGTGGCATCACACAGAGTTCCTATATTTTCTTCCCAGAAGCACCCATAGGACTTCTACTGTGTTAGTGGCATCACACAGAGTTCCTATATTTTCTTCCCAGAAGCACCCATAGGACTTCTACTGTGTTAGTGGCATCACACAGAGCTCCCATATTTTCTTCCCAGAAGCACCCATAGGACTTCTAGTGTGTTAGTGGCATCACAAAGAGCTCCCATATTTTCTTCCCAGAAGCACCCATAGGACTTCTAGTGTGTTAGTGGCATCACACAGAGTTTCTATATTTTCTTCCCAGAAGCACCCATAGGACTTCTACTGTGTTAGTGGCATCACACAGAGTTCCTATATTTTCTTCCCAGAAGCACCCATAGGACTTCTACTGTGTTAGTGGCATCACACAGAGTTCCTATATTTTCTTCCCAGAAGCACCCATAGGACTTCTAGTGTATTAGTGGCATCACACAGAGCTCCCATATTTTCTTCCCAGAAGCACCCATAGGACTTCTAGTGTGTTAGTGGCATCACACAGAGCTCCCATATTTTCTTCCCAGAAGCAACCATAGGACTTCTAGTGTGTTAGTGGCATCACACAGAGCTCCTATATTTTCTTCCCAGAAGCACCCATAGGACTTCTAGTGTGTTAGTGGCATCACACAGAGCTCCCATATTTTCTTCCCAGAAGCACCCATAGGACTTCTAGTGTGTTAGTGGCATCACACAAAGCTCCCATATTTTCTTCCCAGAAGCACCCATAGGACTTCTACTGTGTTAGTGGCATCACACAGAGTTCCTATATTTTCTTCCCAGAAGCACCCATAGGACTTCTACTGTGTTAGTGGCATCACACAGAGTTCCTATATTTTCTTCCCAGAAGCACCCATAGGACTTGGACTGTGTTAGTGGCATCACACAGAGTTCCTATATTTTCTTCCCAGAAGCACCCATAGGACTTCTACTTTGTTAGTGGCATCACACAGAGTTCCTATATTTTCTTCCCAGAAGCACCCATAGGACTTCTACTGTGTTAGTGGCATCACACAGAGTTCCTATATTTTCTTCCAAGAAGCACCCATAGGACTTCTACTGTGTTAGTGGCATCACACAGAGTTCCTATATTTTCTTCCCAGAAGCACCCATAGGACTTCTACTGTGTTAGTGGCATCACACAGAGTTCCTATATTTTCTTCCCAGAAGCACCCATAGGACTTCTACTGTGTTAGTGGCATCACACAGAGTTCCTATATTTTCTTCCCAGAAGCACCCATAGGACTTCTACTGTGTTAGTGGCATCACACAGAGTTCCTATATTTTCTTCCCAGAAGCACCCATAGGACTTCTACTGTGTTAGTGGCATCACACAGAGCTCCCATATTTTCTTCCCAGAAGCACCCATAGGACTTCTAGTGTGTTAGTGGCATCACAAAGAGCTCCCATATTTTCTTCCCAGAAGCACCCATAGGACTTCTAGTGTGTTAGTGGCATCACACAGAGTTTCTATATTTTCTTCCCAGAAGCACCCATAGGACTTCTACTGTGTTAGTGGCATCACACAGAGTTCCTATATTTTCTTCCCAGAAGCACCCATAGGACTTCTACTGTGTTAGTGGCATCACACAGAGTTCCTATATTTTCTTCCCAGAAGCACCCATAGGACTTCTACTGTGTTAGTGGCATCACACAGAGTTCCTATATTTTCTTCCAAGAAGCACCCATAGGACTTCTACTGTGTTAGTGGCATCACACAGAATTCCTATATTTTCTTCCCAGAAGCACCCATAGGACTTCTACTGTGTTAGTGGCATCACACAGAGTTCCTATATTTTCTTCCCAGAAGCACCCATAGGACTTCTACTGTGTTAGTGGCATCACACAGAGTTCCTATATTTTCTTCCCAGAAGCACCCATAGGACTTCTACTGTGTTAGTGGCATCACACAGAGTTCCTATATTTTCTTCCCAGAAGCACCCATAGGACTTCTACTGTGTTAGTGGCATCACACAGAGCTCCCATATTTTCTTCCCAGAAGCACCCATAGGACTTCTAGTGTGTTAGTGGCATCACAAAGAGCTCCCATATTTTCTTCCCAGAAGCACCCATAGGACTTCTAGTGTGTTAGTGGCATCACACAGAGTTTCCATATTTTCTTCCCAGAAGCACCCATAGGACTTCTACTGTGTTAGTGGCATCACACAGAGTTCCTATATTTTCTTCCCAGAAGCACCCATAGGACTTCTACTGTGTTAGTGGCATCACACAGAGTTCCTATATTTTCTTCCCAGAAGCACCCATAGGACTTCTACTGTGTTAGTGGCATCACACAGAGTTCCTATATTTTCTTCCCAGAAGCACCCATAGGACTTCTAGTGTGTTAGTGGCATCACACAGAGCTCCCATATTTTCTTCCCAGAATCACCCATAGGACTTCTAGTGTGTTAGTGGCATCACACAGAGCTCCCATATTTTCTTCCCAGAAGCACCCATAGGACTTCTAGTGTGTTAGTGGCATCACACAGAGCTCCCATATTTTCTTCCCAGAAGCACCCATAGGACTTCTAGTGTGTTAGTGGCATCACACAGAGCTCCCATATTTTCTTCCCAGAAGCACCCATAGGACTTCTACTGTGTTAGTGGCATCACACAGAGTTCCTATATTTTCTTCCCAGAAGCACCCATAGGACTTGTACTGTGTTAGTGGCATCACACAGAGTTCCTATATTTTCTGCCCAGAAGCACCCATAGGACTTCTACTGTGTTAGTGGCATCACACAGAATTCCTATATTTTCTTCCCAGAAGCACCCATAGGACTTCTACTGTGTTAGTGGCATCACACAGAGTTCCTATATTTTCTTCCCAGAAGCACCCATAGGACTTCTACTGTGTTAGTGGCATCACACAGAGTTCCTATATTTTCTTCCCAGAAGCACCCATAGGACTTCTAGTGTGTTAGTGGCATCACAAAGAGCTCCCATATTTTCTTCCCAGAAGCACCCATAGGACTTCTAGTGTGTTAGTGGCATCACACAGAGTTTCCATATTTTCTTCCCAGAAGCACCCATAGGACTTCTACTGTGTTAGTGGCATCACACAGAGTTCCTATATTTTCTTCCCAGAAGCACCCATAGGACTTCTACTGTGTTAGTGGCATCACACAGAGTCCCTATATTTTCTTCCCAGAAGCACCCATAGGACTTCTACTGTGTTAGTGGCATCACACAGAGTTCCTATATTTTCTTCCCAGAAGCACCCATAGGACTTCTAGTGTGTTAGTGGCATCACACAGAGCTCCCATATTTTCTTCCCAGAAGCACCCATAGGACTTCTAGTGTGTTAGTGGCATCACACAGAGCTCCCATATTTTCTTCCCAGAATCACCCATAGGACTTCTAGTGTGTTAGTGGCATCACACAGAGCTCCCATATTTTCTTCCCAGAAGCACCCATAGGACTTCTAGTGTGTTAGTGGCATCACACAGAGCTCCCATATTTTCTTCCCAGAAGCAACCATAGGACTTCTAGTGTGTTAGTGGCATCACACAGAGCTCCTATATTTTCTTCCCAGAAGCACCCATAGGACTTCAATTGTGTGTTAGTGGCATCACACAGAGCTCCTATATTTTCTTCTCAGAAGCACCCATAGGACTTCTAGTGTGTCAGTGGCATCACACAGAGCTCCCATATTTTCTTCCCAGAAGCACCCATAGGACTTGTACTGTGTTAGTGGCATCACACAGAGTTCCTATATTTTCTTCCCAGAAGCACCCATAGGACTTGTACTGTGTTAGTGGCATCACACAGAGTTCCTATATTTTCTTCCCAGAAGCACCCATAGGACTTCTACTGTGTTAGTGGCATCACACAGTTTTCATATATTTTCTTCCCAGAAGCACCCATAGGACTTCTAGTGTGTTAGTGGCATCACACAGAGTTCCTATATTTTCTTCCCAGAAGCACCCATAGGACTTCTACTGTGTTAGTGGCATCACACAGAGTTCCTATATTTTCTTCCCAGAAGCACCCATAGGACTTCTACTGTGTTAGTGGCATCACACAGAGTTCCTATATTTTCTTCCCAGAAGCACCCATAGGACTTCTACTGTGTTAGTGGCATCACACAGAGTTCCTATATTTTCTTCCCAGAAGCACCCATAGGACTTCTACTGTGTTAGTGGCATCACACAGAGTTCCTATATTTTCTTCCCAGAAGCACCCATAGGACTTCTACTGTGTTAGTGGCATCACACAGAGTTCCTATATTTTATTCCCAGAAGCACCCATAGGACTTCTACTGTGTTAGTGGCATCACACAGAGTTCCTATATTTTCTTCCCAGAAGCACCCATAGGACTTCAATTGTGTGTTAGTGGCATCACACAGAGCTCCTATATTTTCTTCTCAGAAGCACCCATAGAACTTCTAGTGTGTTAGTGGCATCACACAGAGCTCCTATATTTTCTTTCCCAGAAGCACCCATAGGACTTCAATTGTGTGTTAGTGGCATCACACAGAGCTCCTATATTTTCTTCTCAGAAGCACCCACAGGACTTCTAGTGTGTTAGTGGCATCACACAGAGCTCCTATATTTTCTTCCCAGAAGCACCCATAGGACTTCAATTGTGTGTTAGTGGCATCACACAGAGCTCCTATATTTTCTTCCCAGCAGCACCCATAGGACTTCTAGTGTGTTAGTGGCATCACACAGAGCTCCTATATTTTCTTCCCAGAAGCACCCATAGGACTTCAATTGTGTGTTAGTGGCATCACACAGAGCTCCTATATTTTCTTCTCAGAAGCACCCATAGGACTTCTAGTGTGTCAGTGGCATCACACAGAGCTCCCATATTTTCTTCCCAGAAGCACCCATAGGACTTGTACTGTGTTAGTGGCATCACACAGAGTTCCTATATTTTCTTCCCAGAAGCACCCATAGGACTTGTACTGTGTTAGTGGCATCACACAGAGTTCCTATATTTTCTTCCCAGAAGCACCCATAGGACTTCTACTGTGTTAGTGGCATCACACAGTTTTCATATATTTTCTTCCCAAAAGCACCCATAGGACTTCTAGTGTGTTAGTGGCATCACACAGAGTTCCTATATTTTCTTCCCAGAAGCACCCATAGGACTTCTACTGTGTTAGTGGCATCACACAGAGTTCCTATATTTTCTTCCCAGAAGCACCCATAGGACTTCTACTGTGTTAGTGGCATCACACAGAGTTCCTATATTTTCTTCCCAGAAGCACCCATAGGACTTCTACTGTGTTAGTGGCATCACACAGAGTTCCTATATTTTCTTCCCAGAAGCACCCATAGGACTTCTAGTGTGTTAGTGGCATCACACAGAGCTCCCATATTTTCTTCCCAGAAGCACCCATAGGACTTCTAGTGTGTTAGTGGCATCACACAGAGCTCCCATATTTTCTTCCCAGAATCACCCATAGGACTTCTAGTGTGTTAGTGGCATCACACAGAGCTCCCATATTTTCTTCCCAGAAGCACCCATAGGACTTCTAGTGTGTTAGTGGCATCACACAGAGCTCCCATATTTTCTTCCCAGAAGCACCCATAGGACTTCTAGTGTGTTAGTGGCATCACACAGAGTTCCTATATTTTCTTCCCAGAAGCACCCATAGGACTTCTACTGTGTTAGTGGCATCACACAGAGTTCCTATATTTTCTTCCCAGAAGCACCCATAGGACTTCTACTGTGTTAGTGGCATCACACAGAGTTCCTATATTTTCTTCCAAGAAGCACCCATAGGACTTCTACTGTGTTAGTGGCATCACACAGAATTCCTATATTTTCTTCCCAGAAGCACCCATAGGACTTCTACTGTGTTAGTGGCATCACACAGAGTTCCTATATTTTCTTCCCAGAAGCACCCATAGGACTTCTACTGTGTTAGTGGCATCACACAGAGTTCCTATATTTTCTTCCCAGAAGCACCCATAGGACTTCTACTGTGTTAGTGGCATCACACAGAGTTCCTATATTTTCTTCCCAGAAGCACCCATAGGACTTCTACTGTGTTAGTGGCATCACACAGAGCTCCCATATTTTCTTCCCAGAAGCACCCATAGGACTTCTAGTGTGTTAGTGGCATCACAAAGAGCTCCCATATTTTCTTCCCAGAAGCACCCATAGGACTTCTAGTGTGTTAGTGGCATCACACAGAGTTTCCATATTTTCTTCCCAGAAGCACCCATAGGACTTCTACTGTGTTAGTGGCATCACACAGAGTTCCTATATTTTCTTCCCAGAAGCACCCATAGGACTTCTACTGTGTTAGTGGCATCACACAGAGTTCCTATATTTTCTTCCCAGAAGCACCCATAGGACTTCTACTGTGTTAGTGGCATCACACAGAGTTCCTATATTTTCTTCCCAGAAGCACCCATAGGACTTCTAGTGTGTTAGTGGCATCACACAGAGCTCCCATATTTTCTTCCCAGAATCACCCATAGGACTTCTAGTGTGTTAGTGGCATCACACAGAGCTCCCATATTTTCTTCCCAGAAGCACCCATAGGACTTCTAGTGTGTTAGTGGCATCACACAGAGCTCCCATATTTTCTTCCCAGAAGCACCCATAGGACTTCTAGTGTGTTAGTGGCATCACACAGAGCTCCCATATTTTCTTCCCAGAAGCACCCATAGGACTTCTACTGTGTTAGTGGCATCACACAGAGTTCCTATATTTTCTTCCCAGAAGCACCCATAGGACTTGTACTGTGTTAGTGGCATCACACAGAGTTCCTATATTTTCTGCCCAGAAGCACCCATAGGACTTCTACTGTGTTAGTGGCATCACACAGAATTCCTATATTTTCTTCCCAGAAGCACCCATAGGACTTCTACTGTGTTAGTGGCATCACACAGAGTTCCTATATTTTCTTCCCAGAAGCACCCATAGGACTTCTACTGTGTTAGTGGCATCACACAGAGTTCCTATATTTTCTTCCCAGAAGCACCCATAGGACTTCTAGTGTGTTAGTGGCATCACAAAGAGCTCCCATATTTTCTTCCCAGAAGCACCCATAGGACTTCTAGTGTGTTAGTGGCATCACACAGAGTTTCCATATTTTCTTCCCAGAAGCACCCATAGGACTTCTACTGTGTTAGTGGCATCACACAGAGTTCCTATATTTTCTTCCCAGAAGCACCCATAGGACTTCTACTGTGTTAGTGGCATCACACAGAGTTCCTATATTTTCTTCCCAGAAGCACCCATAGGACTTCTACTGTGTTAGTGGCATCACACAGAGTTCCTATATTTTCTTCCCAGAAGCACCCATAGGACTTCTAGTGTGTTAGTGGCATCACACAGAGCTCCCATATTTTCTTCCCAGAAGCACCCATAGGACTTCTAGTGTGTTAGTGGCATCACACAGAGCTCCCATATTTTCTTCCCAGAATCACCCATAGGACTTCTAGTGTGTTAGTGGCATCACACAGAGCTCCCATATTTTCTTCCCAGAAGCACCCATAGGACTTCTAGTGTGTTAGTGGCATCACACAGAGCTCCCATATTTTCTTCCCAGAAGCAACCATAGGACTTCTAGTGTGTTAGTGGCATCACACAGAGCTCCTATATTTTCTTCCCAGAAGCACCCATAGGACTTCAATTGTGTGTTAGTGGCATCACACAGAGCTCCTATATTTTCTTCTCAGAAGCACCCATAGGACTTCTAGTGTGTCAGTGGCATCACACAGAGCTCCCATATTTTCTTCCCAGAAGCACCCATAGGACTTGTACTGTGTTAGTGGCATCACACAGAGTTCCTATATTTTCTTCCCAGAAGCACCCATAGGACTTGTACTGTGTTAGTGGCATCACACAGAGTTCCTATATTTTCTTCCCAGAAGCACCCATAGGACTTCTACTGTGTTAGTGGCATCACACAGTTTTCATATATTTTCTTCCCAGAAGCACCCATAGGACTTCTACTGTGTTAGTGGCATCACACAGAGTTCCTATATTTTCTTCCCAGAAGCACCCATAGGACTTCTACTGTGTTAGTGGCATCACACAGAGTTCCTATATTTTCTTCCCAGAAGCACCCATAGGACTTCTACTGTGTTAGTGGCATCACACAGAGTTCCTATATTTTCTTCCCAGAAGCACCCATAGGACTTCTACTGTGTTAGTGGCATCACACAGAGTTCCTATATTTTCTTCCCAGAAGCACCCATAGGACTTCTACTGTGTTAGTGGCATCACACAGAGTTCCTATATTTTCTTCCCAGAAGCACCCATAGGACTTCTACTGTGTTAGTGGCATCACACAGAGTTCCTATATTTTATTCCCAGAAGCACCCATAGGACTTCTACTGTGTTAGTGGCATCACACAGAGTTCCTATATTTTCTTCCCAGAAGCACCCATAGGACTTCAATTGTGTGTTAGTGGCATCACACAGAGCTCCTATATTTTCTTCTCAGAAGCACCCATAGAACTTCTAGTGTGTTAGTGGCATCACACAGAGCTCCTATATTTTCTTCCCAGAAGCACCCATAGGACTTCAATTGTGTGTTAGTGGCATCACACAGAGCTCCTATATTTTCTTCTCAGCAGCACCCACAGGACTTCTAGTGTGTTAGTGGCATCACACAGAGCTCCTATATTTTCTTTGCAGAAGCACCCATAGGACTTCAATTGTGTGTTAGTGGCATCACACAGAGCTCCTATATTTTCTTCTCAGCAGCACCCACAGGACTTCTAGTGTGTTAGTGGCATCACACAGAGCTCCTATATTTTCTTCCCAGAAGCACCCATAGGACTTCAATTGTGTGTTAGTGGCATCACACAGAGCTCCTATATTTTCTTCTCAGAAGCACCCATAGGACTTCTAGTGTGTCAGTGGCATCACACAGAGCTCCCATATTTTCTTCCCAGAAGCACCCATAGGACTTGTACTGTGTTAGTGGCATCACACAGAGTTCCTATATTTTCTTCCCAGAAGCACCCATAGGACTTGTACTGTGTTAGTGGCATCACACAGAGTTCCTATATTTTCTTCCCAGAAGCACCCATAGGACTTCTACTGTGTTAGTGGCATCACACAGTTTTCATATATTTTCTTCCCAAAAGCACCCATAGGACTTCTACTGTGTTAGTGGCATCACACAGAGTTCCTATATTTTCTTCCCAGAAGCACCCATAGGACTTCTACTGTGTTAGTGGCATCACACAGAGTTCCTATATTTTCTTCCCAGAAGCACCCATAGGACTTCTACTGTGTTAGTGGCATCACACAGAGTTCCTATATTTTCTTCCCAGAAGCACCCATAGGACTTCTACTGTGTTAGTGGCATCACACAGAGTTCCTATATTTTCTTCCCAGAAGCACCCATAGGACTTCTAGTGTGTTAGTGGCATCACACAGAGCTCCCATATTTTCTTCCCAGAAGCACCCATAGGACTTCTAGTGTGTTAGTGGCATCACACAGAGCTCCCATATTTTCTTCCCAGAATCACCCATAGGACTTCTAGTGTGTTAGTGGCATCACACAGAGCTCCCATATTTTCTTCCCAGAAGCACCCATAGGACTTCTAGTGTGTTAGTGGCATCACACAGAGCTCCCATATTTTCTTCCCAGAAGCACCCATAGGACTTCTAGTGTGTTAGTGGCATCACACAGAGCTCCCATATTTTCTTCCCAGAAGCACCCATAGGACTTCTACTGTGTTAGTGGCATCACACAGAGTTCCTATATTTTCTTCCCAGAAGCACCCATAGGACTTGTACTGTGTTAGTGGCATCACACAGAGTTCCTATATTTTCTGCCCAGAAGCACCCATAGGACTTCTACTGTGTTAGTGGCATCACACAGAATTCCTATATTTTCTTCCCAGAAGCACCCATAGGACTTCTACTGTGTTAGTGGCATCACACAGAGTTCCTATATTTTCTTCCCAGAAGCACCCATAGGACTTCTACTGTGTTAGTGGCATCACACAGAGTTCCTATATTTTCTTCCCAGAAGCACCCATAGGACTTCTACTGTGTTAGTGGCATCACACAGAGTTCCTATATTTTCTTCCCAGAAGCACCCATAGGACTTCTACTGTGTTAGTGGCATCACACAGAGTTCCTATATTTTCTTCCCAGAAGCACCCATAGGACTTCTACTGTGTTAGTGGCATCACACAGAGTTCCTATATTTTCTTCCCAGAAGCACCCATAGGACTTCTACTGTGTTAGTGGCATCACACAGAGTTCCTATATTTTCTTCCCAGAAGCACCCATAGGACTTCTAGTGTGTTAGTGGCATCACACAGAGCTCCCATATTTTCTTCCCAGAAGCACCCATAGGACTTCTAGTGTGTTAGTGGCATCACACAGAGCTCCTATATTTTCTTCCCAGAAGCACCCATAGGACTTCAATTGTGTGTTAGTGGCATCACACAGAGCTCCTATATTTTCTTCTCAGCAGCACCCACAGAACTTCTAGTGTGTTAGTGGCATCACACAGAGCTCCTATATTTTCTTTGCAGAAGCACCCATAGGACTTCAATTGTGTGTTAGTGGCATCACACAGAGCTCCTATATTTTCTTCTCAGCAGCACCCACAGGACTTCTAGTGTGTTAGTGGCATCACACAGAGCTCCTATATTTTCTTTGCAGAAGCACCCATAGGACTTCAATTGTGTGTTAGTGGCATCACACAGAGCTCCTATATTTTCTTCTCAGCAGCACCCATAGGACTTCTAGTGTGTCAGTGGCATCACACAGAGCTCCCATATTTTCTTCCCAGAAGCACCCATAGGACTTGTACTGTGTTAGTGGCATCACACAGAGTTCCTATATTTTCTTCCCAGAAGCACCCATAGGACTTGTACTGTGTTAGTGGCATCACACAGAGTTCCTATATTTTCTTCCCAGAAGCACCCATAGGACTTCTACTGTGTTAGTGGCATCACACAGTTTTCATATATTTTCTTCCCAGAAGCACCCATAGGACTTCTACTGTTAGTGGCATCACACAGAGTTCCTATATTTTCTTCCCAGAAGCACCCATAGGACTTCTACTGTGTTAGTGGCATCACACAGAGTTCCTATATTTTCTTCCCAGAAGCACCCATAGGACTTCTACTGTGTTAGTGGCATCACACAGAGTTCCTATATTTTCTTCCCAGAAGCACCCATAGGACTTCTACTGTGTTAGTGGCATCACACAGAGTTCCTATATTTTCTTCCCAGAAGCACCCATAGGACTTCTACTGTGTTAGTGGCATCACACAGAGTTCCTATATTTTCTTCCCAGAAGCACCCATAGGACTTCTACTGTGTTAGTGGCATCACACAGAGTTCCTATATTTTATTCCCAGAAGCACCCATAGGACTTCTACTGTGTTAGTGGCATCACACAGAGTTCCTATATTTTCTTCCCAGAAGCACCCATAGGACTTCTACTGTGTTAGTGGCATCACACAGAGCTCCTATATTTTCTTCCCAGAAGCACCCATAGGACTTCTAGTGTGTTAGTGGCATCACACAGAGCTCCCATATTTTCTTCCCAGAAGCACCCATAGGACTTCTAGTGTGTTAGTGGCATCACACAGAGCTCCTATATTTTCTTCCCAGAAGCACCCATAGGACTTCACTTGTGTGTTAGTGGCATCACACAGAGCTCCTATATTTTCTTCTCAGAAGCACCCACAGGACTTCTAGTGTGTTAGTGGCATCACACAGAGCTCCTATATTTTCTTCCCAGAAGCACCCATAGGACTTCAATTGTGTGTTAGTGGCATCACACAGAGCTCCTATATTTTCTTCTCAGCAGCACCCACAGGACTTCTAGTGTGTTAGTGGCATCACACAGAGCTCCTATATTTTCTTTGCAGAAGCACCCATAGGACTTCAATTGTGTGTTAGTGGCATCACACAGAGCTCCTATATTTTCTTCTCAGCAGCACCCACAGGACTTCTAGTGTGTTAGTGGCATCACACAGAGCTCCTATATTTTCTTCTCAGCAGCACCCACAGGACTACCGACTACAATGGCTGGAAAGGAATTGGGGAAAAACTGCGCTAATCAATAAAAACAAAGTAAAAGCTGCCAACAAACAAAACAAACAAAGTCAAAATACGTGAGAATCAAAAAATTGTAGCGCTAATACGTGTGTAAGAGTGTGTGAATGACACAACACTCCGAAAATAAACTATATAGCAAATGTAGTGTTGGAAAATCACTCCAATATAGATATATAGTGTGAATAAAGTTCATAAAGTGATAACATCCAACGGTTGGTCCTTCTGATCGGCTCAATGGAAGAACAAACTGGAAGCATAGGCTTGACTGATGTTACTATAAGGTGTGGGTACTCTTACCGGAACCGTTGGATGTGGGTACCGTACGGCGTCCACATCAGACAGGCTTAGAGATGTAACGTCTTGCATCTGAGGGACACCACCACAAGCTGGATCTTGAACGATTTCCGGGACCAGAAACTGGGTCAGTCGGCAAGGTTAAAGTGTGCTCGGCATTCAATCCTCCGATGGTCACAGGAAGGACGATGGAGACCAGGAAAGGAATAAAAAATGGAAACCACTCCAATGGTGCAGGTCAAAAATGAATAAAATTTATTCACATATGCATGTGAAAAAATATATAAAAATACAAGTAAAAATCTCGAGATGATATAAAAGAGAAAGTTTCGGCAATATGGGGGGCATAGGATAGCAAGCCCGACGCGTTTCGACTAAAGTCTTCCACAGGGGCATATCTCTGATGGATGGAAGACCGCTGGAAGACCGCCAAGGGTAGGCAGAGCGTGCAGAGGCAAGAACACAGGGCAGGCAGGCTCTGTTTCTAGTGGACGTGGCCGTGGCCGTGGACGTGGTCGTGCATCGTCATCAGCACGTGTCCATGGGACACGCACGTCTTTGTTTTCGGCAGCTGGACATGTGGAGCCGCATCATGCTGAAGGCTTGGTAGAATGGATGACCAAGCCCTCCTCATCCTCCTCATCCTCTCTCACCCAGGCTCAGGGTACTGGCAGAGCAGCTTCCAACGCGTACTCAATGGCATCATCAGCCACCCCTTCCCTAGACCCACCATGTCCTCCTGAGGAGTCCCCCGAACTCTTTGAGCACAGTGTTGGGTACATGCTCCAGGAAGATGCCCAACGATTCGAAGGCTCGGATGATGATACCCAGCTTGAGGAAGTCAGTAGTGTGCGTGCAGAGAGAGGAGTGCAGAGACTCGGCCCCCTTCCGTGAGTTTGTTCAATGTGCGGTTCCTCAGTGGCAGGTTCCCAAACGCCACTTTTTCTCACGGAAGGCGATTCCGTCTCTCTACCGGCATGTGGAAGGCAATGTCCATGCCTCGCTGGACAGGGCGGTCAGCGGTAAGGTGCATATTACCGCTGACTCATGGTCCAGCAGGCATGTACAGGGACGTTACCTTTCTTTCACGGCCCATTGGGTCACTCTATTGGCAGCTGGGAGGGATGCAGGACAAGGTGCAGTAGTGTTGGCGGTTGTTCCGCCACCACGCCTCCAAAATGCTACTACTGCTACTGGTTGTGACACACCTCTCTCCTCCACCCCCTCCTCTTCTTCCTCCAGTGCTCTGTCCTCGGAACCAGCGGTGCTCCGTAGGCGTACAAGGGGCTACGCAAGTACGCAGGCAAAAAGATGCCATGCCGTGCTTGCGCTGGTGTTTTTGGGGGACAGGAGCCACACTGGGCCAGAGGTTCTGGCAGCTCTGCAGGGGCAGGCCGAGAGGTGGTTGACGCCACGCCAGCTTAAGCCAGGAATGGTCGTTTCTGACAATGGCACCAACCTCCTCTCCGCCCTGCGACAGGGGCAGCTCACCCATGTGCCCTGTATGGCTCACGTCCTCAACCTGGTGGTGCAGCGGTTCTTGGGCAGGTTCCCAGGCTTACAGGATGTCCTGAGGCAGGCCAGGAAAGTCTGTGTGCATTTCCGCCGATCTTATAATGCCAGTGCTCGGCTGACTGAGCTGCAAAAGGAGCTGAACCTGCCCAAGAACCGCCTAATATGTGACATGCCCACCAGGTGGAACTCAATGTTGGCCATGCTGCAGCGACTGCACACGCAGCAGAGGGCCATCAATGAGTACCTTTGCGACTACGGCACCAGGACAGGGTCAGGGGAGCTTGGTTTTTTTTCCCCACGTCAGTGGAGCATGATCAGGGATGCATGCACTGTCCTCTCACCATTTGAGGAGGCCACGAGGATGGTGAGCAGTGACAGTGCATGCATCAGTGACACTGTACCTCTTGTCCACCTGTTGGAGCATACGCTGCGTGGGATAATGGACAGGGCACTTGAGGCAGAACAGAGGCAGGAAGAGGAGGACTTCCTTGCCTCTCAAGGCCCCCTTTATCCGGACAGTGTTCCTTCTGTCCCACCCATCACACAGGAAGAGGATGAGGATGAGGAGGAGGAGGAGGAGGAGGATTGTGTGAGCATGGAGGTGGAGCCTGGCACTCAGCATCAGCAGCAGCAGTCTTTTAGGGATGATGTACAGTCCCAACAAACCAGTGGACTTGTACGTGGCTGGGAGGAGGTGGCTGGCGATCATGTCATCCTCAGTGACCCAGAAGACTCCGGACCGAATGCCTCAGCTAACCTACGCTGCATGGCCTCCCTGATCCTGAAAAGCCTGCGGAAGGATCCTCGTGTTCTTCGGATCAAGGAGAGGGACCATTACTGGCTGGCCACTCTCCTTGATCCACGGTACAAGGGTAAGGTTGCGGACCTTATCTTGCCGTCGCAGAGGGAGCAGAGGATGAGACATCTCAGGGAGGCCTTGCAGAAAGGTCTGTGCAACGCGTTCCCAGAAACTGGGAGGTTACAAACTCCTGGTCCTGGATGACGAGTTGCTGAGGCTTCGGTCAGTAGCAGAAGGAGCGGTGGGGAAGGTGGACGTCTGACCGATGCGTTCAGACAATTTTTTAGTCCGCAGCCCCAAGGTATGATCGGTTCCAGCAACCATCGCCAGCGTCTGATATACATGGTGCAGGAATACCTTGGGGCAAGGTCAGACTTGGACACCTTTCCCACCGAAAATCCTCTGGCTTACTGGGTCCTGAGGATGGATCACTGGCCAGAGCTTGCACAGTATGCAATTGAGCTACTGGCCTGTCCTGCCTCCAGAGTTCTTTCCGAACGCACATTCAGTGCTGCTGGAGGATTTGTCACCGATCATAGGGTGCGCCTGTCCACCGACTCGGTTGATCGACTGACCTTCATCAAAATGAATCAGTCTTGGATCACCACCAGCTACTAGGCACCTGAAGCGGATATAACGGAATAATTTATAATGTCACATCCCTTCAAGACTGCCTATGCTGATGCTGAGTGACTGTCCTGTTATGTTCACTGACTATCCTCTTCCTCCTCCTCAATGATCCATGCCACCACACCAGTGCCTAAGGCACAATTTTTCAGCCCCTGTATAACAGGGGCGTGTACTTACAATTTTTAAAAAAAATGCTTCGCAACACGTGTGACTGCTGTGCTCCAAGTACAGTATCTGTGAGGGGTTGCAGTGTTGTGGCACCAGCACCAATGCCTAAGGCACAATTTTTCAGCCCCTGTTTAACAGGGGCGTGTAATTACAATTTTTTAAAAAAAATGCTTTGCAACAGGTGTGACTGCTGTGCTCCAAGTACAGTATCTGTGAGGGGTTGCAGTGTTGTGGCACCAGCACCAGTGCCTAAGGAACAATTTTTCAGCCCCTGTTGGGGCGTGTAATTACAATTTTTAGGCAATGCTTTGCAACAGGTCTCATTGCTGTGCTAAGAGTACAGTGTCTGTGAGGGGTTGCAGTGTTGTGGCACCAGCACCAATGCCTAAGGCACAATTTTTCAGCCCCTGTTTAACAGGGGCGTGTAATTACAATTTTTTAAAAAGATGCTTCCCAACAGGTGTGACTGCTGTGCTCCAAGTACAGTATCTGTGAGGTGTTGCAGTGTTGTGGCACCAGTGCCTAAGGCACAATTTTTCAGCCCCTGTTGGGGCGTGTAATTACAGTTTTTAGGCAATGCTTTGCAACAGGTCTCATTGCTGTGCTAAGAGTACAGTATCTGTGAGGGGTTGCAGTGTTGTGGCACCAGCACCAATGCCTAAGGCACAATTTTTCAGCCCCTGTTTAACAGGGGCGTGTAATTACAAATCTTGATCTAATAGTTCACAGCAGGGCCCATTTCTGCGCCCACCAAGAGTAACTATGAGGGCCTACAGTCTTGTGGCAACACCGTCCACCACCACCGCCAAAGGCCCAATTTTTCTGCCCTGTTCAACAGGTGCATGCAATTACAAATCTTGATCTAATAACTCACAGCAGGGCCCATTCCTGCGCCCACCAAGAGTAACTGTGAGGGCTTACAGTCTTGTGGCAACACCGTCCACCACCACCACCACCACCACCAAAGGCCCAATTTTTCTGCCCTGTTCAACAGGTGCATGCAATTACAAATCTTGATCTAATAACTCACAGCAGGGCCCATTCCTGCGCCCACCAAGAGTAACTGTGAGGGCTTACAGTCTTGTGGCAACACCGTCTACCACCACCACCAAAGGCCCAATTTTTGTGCCCGGTTCAACAGGTGCATGCAAGTACAAATCTTGATCTATTAACTCACAGCAGGGCCCATTCCTGTGCCCACCAGTCTTGTGGCTACACCAACATCTAATAGGGCAAATTTCTGCAGAGTATATACGGCAGGCCCCTACTTTCAAACATCCAACTTACAAACGACTCCTACTTGCAAACGGAAAGAGAAAACAGGAAGTGAGAGGAAATCTACCCCTAGGAAGGGAAATTCTATCCTGTTAGATTTAATTTGGGAAAAAGGTATCTCCTCTCTACTGATGCTTTATCACCAATCCTTGTTTCAATTCAAACCCCACTTTTCCAAAAACATTTGTCATTTTGACGGAAAGTGAGGTGACATGCTCTGAACAGATGTGCAAAGACAGCAAATGTTACAGGGGTGATAACCCCTCCCTATGTTCTCCAAAAAGCTTAAAAATAGATTTTTTTGGGATGGAGCTACACTTCATAATGTACCTGTTCAGATTCTACTTAAGAACAAACCTACAGTCCGTGTCTTGTTTGCACCACCTATATACTGCTGTTCAGAGTATATAGGGTTGTAGGTATAGGGTTTTATTTTGGGTGCAGGGTCCCCCTTAATATCCATACAAGACCCAAAGGGGCTGGGGGGGGGGGGGGGGGGTGATGGGGTAGCCATGCCATTTTTCTCAAGGATTTTCAGCCATATGGTGGCCAGGACAAGACATGACATTAAAGCCGCAAGTGGTTTTAAATGGCTTCTTTTTTTCCTTTACAAATGTCATTTTGTGCAAGGACAGTTCTAAACACGGGAAACACATGCCACTTCACAGGGGCAGGACCCGGGTCCCCAAACCTGTTTTATGACATTAACATGCATATTGACCGTTGTAATTAGCACTTTTGATTTCAAACGTTCGCGTCCATTATAACGTATAGGGTTCGTAAATTTGCGCGAACTTTCGGTCGGTTCGAAGGTTCTGGTGCGAACCGAACCCGGGGGTGTTCGGCTCATCCCTATCCAGGAAGTGAATGTGATCAAAGAATCACTACACACAACAGTATCCACCCCACAATAAACTAAGCACATGCCCCCAACCCAGAGAATAAGACAGCGCCCACACTTACCTTGCATATCAGCAGCAGCTCTTCTCATGAAAGGAGTGACCCGGCCATATTAGAGGCTAAGCAGTAGTACACTTCCTGGGGGCGTGTGCATGCCCTTTCCCCTTCCATGATGATGCATTTCTGGGTTAAAAACCGGCCCGTGTGAATAAATATGCAAACTCTGGAATGAACATTTTCGGCCGCGAATTAGCGTTGTTGTTTTTTTGTTTTATTTGTTTCTTAGAGAGAATTCACATTTGCCAGATTTCATGGTTTGCCTAGTCCACAAAAGAATTACTAGAGCCCTGAAATTCAGCTTTGGAGCAGGGTTGTTTTTTTGGGGGGGGGGTTCTTCCCCCTCCAATACACTTTCTACTTAACCACTTAAGGACCGCCTCACGCCGATATACGTCGGCAGAATGGCACGGCTGGGCACGAGCACGTACCTGTACATGTCTCTTTAAGAGCCCAGCGGGACCAGCGGACCCAATTGCTCGGGTCACAGAGCTGAAGAACGAGGAGAGGTCTGTGTAAACAAACCTCTCCCCGTGCTTCCTACTGAGCCTGTCACTGATCGTCTGTTCCCTGTCATAGGGAAAGACGATCAGTGACGTCAGAAGCCAAGCCACGCCCCCTACAGTTAAAAAAAAACACACACACACTTTACCCCTCCCCACCCCCTAGTGGTTAACTCCTTCAATGCCAGTGTCATTTACACAGGAATCAGTGCATTTAAATAGCACTCTATTTTTGTTTATAGCGCAAAAAAAAACGCAGAGGTGATAAAATACCACCAAAAGAAAGCTCTATTTGTGGGAAAAAAAAGGACGCCAATTTTGTTTGGGAGCCACGTCGTACGACCACGCAATTGTCAGTTAAAGCGACGCAGTGCTGAATCGCAAAAGGGGGCCTGGTCCTTTGGCTGCAAATTGGTCCGGGGCTAAGGTGGTTAAGGACTTGCATGTGTGCACAACCAAATACTTTTTTATGCAACTCGATTTACTAAAGATTTGAAAGGGTATGAATAGTTTGCACTTAGAAAATATGTATTTATAGTCTGCAAAAGTCAAACAAAGCAAAAGAGAATCACCTTTTTATTTCAACATTAGTATAAACATTTGTTACATTAATATACTTGGGCCAAAAAATAAAAAAAGCATGAAAATGATGCTCCAGCATTTGACAATATAGTTATAATGGCCCTGCTCAAAAGAGCTTATAATCTACAAGGGTAGGACACTAAAAATTAGACACATTAAACAAATCACATTAGAAAAGCAGGGATACAAAGCAAGCTAATAGCCATGACAAACATTTTTGATTATCAGAACTCCTCACCCCTAAAAAGTGCAGGATTAAAACCCCAGGGCTACTAAGCAGGAGTGCTAACCAGTTAGCCACTGTGCTGACACATTGATAGAGGCTTCATCTGTGTGCCCTAAGTCTCATGGGTGCAATAAGTTAAACAACGCAGAATAATGGAGAGCCACAACCTGTTTCTGGCATATACCATCTGTTTTGAAGGCTGGATATGGCTGATTACTGTCAGCATTCTGAACCATCTCAAAATTGGTTGGTTGGTTTTTGCTTGGTAAAAGGCTGCAATTAATGCTGGTGGGGAAATGTTAGGGCTGATTATTGTCCTTGCCCATGGAAAACATATGGCAGGATTTACAATGGTGGTGGAACCCTCCTACACATAAATACTGCATTTCTTTGGACATATACTACAGGTGGTGGAATGACATCAGTCAAGAGTTATGCTTCTTGGTTTATCCTGTGATATTAGGTGGTTCTTGGAGTGAGTGTAGAATGGTAATTTTGGGAATTACAGTTGGATTTCTGATGTTGGTGCACATATCACATTTTTGGGCTCAAGTTCTGATCATTTGGAACTACTAAACAACAAACAAAATTCTGACTCATTTAAAATTTGCATCAGTGATGGTATTGTTTGTGGTTCGTAAAGACACCTGTGTGATTTTGGGTAAAGATTTTTGTGAGATGAACAGCAACAAGTTTAAGTGACAGAGAAAAATATATTTTAACAAAACATGAAAACATTAAACATTCTAGCACTCTTAAAATTAGATGAAGAAGAAGCATCATTGTTGCAAGGACAATTTATTTGAGAGAAAGATATAGTTCCTCTCAACCTTAAAGCGGTTCTGCACGGACAAAATCACATTTTTTTTTGGTCCATCTATGTGTAAAGTATGCATCTTAAAAGAAACGTACTTGTTTAGGTGCTGCAGCGTTCCTATGTCCGTTTTTATGTAGAATGATTAGTTATAAAAACCTCTCGTGAGCGATGTCATTTTGCTTGTGGGCATTTGAAACCCACAAGCAAACTCTTCCTGGTTCCCTTCTTTTTCCCCTCCCAGCATGCATTGCCGGTTCCCGCGCATGCGCTGTAGCTTCACAGCTACGAGCGGCATAATCGGTACGGTTACCATGGCAACCATGCAAATCACGTGAGATTTTACGTCGGAACCCCCGCAATGTCTCAAGGGATTGATTACACGAGATCCCAGGAGACACAGCGAAACGAATAGGAAATTACGCCGATCCCCGCTGAGAGCCCGCCCACCCCCGCAGGGAAAAGAAAACAGATGAAGACATCAGGAAAGGTAAGCTTAAAAGATGCAGAATTGAACCATTAATTCTGTCATCTTACAATCTAGAGAAGCCATAGAGACATACTTCTATGGATGGGTGCAGAACCGCTTTAAAGTATTGGAAACTTGCATTGGGCTATATAGCGCAAATTTTTACTCTCAAAAACACATTTTAGCCCAGTGCTAATTTCGGTATTTACTATAGCACCCTGTAAAAAAGGCATGGGAGTTAAAATGAGAGTAGTATGCATGTCTGAGCATGCTCAGTTGTGCTGGCACCTAGTTGTACAGAGATGGGGAATTTATCTCTTCTCAGACTTTTAAAGATATTTCAGTGAATATATCACTTTTTAAAGCAGTTTAAAAGCAGATTATCTTTAAATAGTATACCACATATTCCAGTACCATTTAGATGATCGTATCATGCTCTAAACATTATTTCCATGTGCAATACTCCAGGTTCTAGCAGAGTAAGACCACTTTCACACTGAGGCGCTTTTCAGGCGCTTTCACGCTAAAAACAGTGCCTAAAAAGCTCACGAAAACTTATTTCCATTAAAATCAATGAACGCTTTCACACTGGGGCAGTGTGCTGGCAGGGCTGTGAAAAACTCCCCTCCCCATCAAAATGAATGGAAAGCTCTTCAAAAGCGCCTGAAAAGCGCTTCAAAAGCGCTCAGTGTTTTTACTGGCAGTTTAGAAGCGCTTCAGTGTGAAAGTGGCCTAAGGGTTTGGGTGCTATCTGTTTTCTCGGAGCTATAGTAAATTTGATTTTTAGAGTATTTTTTCACCAGCGCTATAATAAATTCAGTTTTAGCGCTAATTAGAACGATCGTGAAAATTTGAGCTCTAATTAGCGCGCAGCGCTATAGTAAATGACCCCCATAGTGTTTAATTTACTAAAACTGGACAGTGCAAAATCTGGTGCAGCTCTGCTTAGAAACCAATCAGCTTCGAAATGTTATTGTCAAAGCTTAATTGGACAAACTGAAGTTAGACACTAGGGATGGGCCCGGTGCTCGATGCGAACCCATGTTCGCATCGAGCACGGACGTTCGCTCGATCGGCGAGCCCAGAACTATTTGGCCCGTTCGCATCACATTCGTGTGATGCGAGCGGTCCCGCAATGCATTGCGGCCGGCGCGGCCGGCGCAGTGCATTGCTGGCTGATGATTGGCCAAGCATGCACTGTGACCCCGCATGCTTGGCCAATCACAGCGCCGGAAACTCGAAGAGCCATAATTGGCTACAGGCAGGACGCCTGTAGCCAATTACAGCTCAGGGGCCTTAGTACACGCCCCCTATTATAAAAGGCCGCCACGCCGTCTGCGCCGGTCACATGCTGTTCCGGCGTAGATAGAGCAGGATCGTTCTGTGTCACTCTGCTGGATTTAGTTAGTTAGAGAGATTTACTTAGAGAGATTGAGTTAGATAGATTCATTTAGAAAGATTGATTTAGAAAGAGGGGCTTGTAGTGTGTTAGTGGCAGGCAGGCACTGGCAGCAAACAGAGCTCCTGTATTTTGTTCCCAGAAGCACCTATAGGACTTGTAGTGTGTTCGTGGCAGGCAGGCAGAGCTCCTATATTTTGTTCCCAGAAGCACCTATAGGACTTGTAGTGTGTTCGTGGCAGGCAGGCAGAGCTCCTATATTTTGTTCCCAGAAGCACCTATAGGACTTGTAGTGTGTTCGTGGCAGGCAGGCAGAGCTCCTATATTTTGTTCCCAGAAGCACCTATAGGACTTGTAGTGTGTTCGTGGCAGGCAGGCAGAGCTCCTATATTTTGTTCCCAGAAGCACCTATAGGACTTGTAGTGTGTTCGTGGCAGGCAGGCAGGCAGAGCTCCTATATTTTGTTCCCAGAAGCACCTATAGGACTTGAAGTGTGTTAGTCCCATCACACAGACCTATATTTTCTTCCCAGAAGCACCTATAGGACTTGAAGTGTGTTAGTCCCATCACACAGAGATCATATATTTTGTTCCCAGAAGCACCTATAGGACTTGAAGTGTGTTAGTCCCATCACACAGACCTATATTTTCTTCCCAGAAGCACCTATAGGACTTGAAGTGTGTTAGTCCCATCACACAGACCTACATTTTCTTCCCAGAAGCACCTATAGGACTTGAAGTGTGTTAGTCCCATCACACAGAGATCATATATTTTCTTCCCAGAAGCACCTATAGGACTTGAAGTGTGTTAGTCCCATCACACAGACCTACATTTTCTTCCCAGAAGCACCTATAGGACTTGAAGTGTGTTAGTCCCATCACACAGACCTACATTTTCTTCCCAGAAGCACCTATAGGACTTGAAGTGTGTTAGTCCCATCACACAGAGATCATATATTTTGTTCCCAGAAGCACCTATAGGACTTGAAGTGTGTTAGTCCCATCACACAGACCTACATTTTCTTCCCAGAAGCACCTATAGGACTTGAAGTGTGTTAGTCCCATCACACAGACCTACATTTTCTTCCCAGAAGCACCTATAGGACTTGAAGTGTGTTAGTCCCATCACACAGAGATCATATATTTTGTTCCCAGAGGCACCTATAGGACTTGAAGTGTGTTAGTCCCATCACACAGACCTATATTTTCTTCCCAGAAGCACCTATAGGACTTGAAGTGTGTTAGTCCCATCACACAGAGATCATATATTTTGTTCCCAGAAGCACCTATAGGACTTGAAGTGTGTTAGTCCCATCACACAGACCTACATTTTCTTCCCAGAAGCACCTATAGGACTTGAAGTGTGTTAGTCCCATCACACAGAGATCATATATTTTGTTCCCAGAGGCACCTATAGGACTTGAAGTGTGTTAGTCCCATCACACAGACCTATATTTTCTTCCCAGAAGCACCTATAGGACTTGAAGTGTGTTAGTCCCATCACACAGAGATCATATATTTTGTTCCCAGAAGCACCTATAGGACTTGAAGTGTGTTAGTCCCATCACACAGACCTACATTTTCTTCCCAGAAGCACCTATAGGACTTGAAGTGTGTTAGTCCCATCACACAGAGATCATATATTTTGTTCCCAGAAGCACCTATAGGACTTGAAGTGTGTTAGTCCCATCACACAGACCTATATTTTCTTCCCAGAAGCACCCATAGGACTTGAAGTGTGTTAGTCCCATCACACAGAGATCCTATATTTTGTTCCCAGAAGCACCTATAGGACTTGAAGTGTGTTAGTCCCATCACACAGACCTATATTTTCTTCCCAGAAGCACCCATCGGACTTGAAGTGTGTTAGTCCCATCACACAGACCTATATTTTCTTCCCAGAAGCACCTATAGGACTTGAAGTGTGTTAGTCCCATCACACAGAGATCATATATTTTGTTCCCAGAAGCACCTATAGGACTTGAAGTGTGTTAGTCCCATCACACAGACCTACATTTTCTTCCCAGAAGCACCTATAGGACTTGAAGTGTGTTAGTCCCATCACACAGAGATCATATATTTTGTTCCCAGAAGCACCTATAGGACTTGAAGTGTGTTAGTCCCATCACACAGACCTACATTTTCTTCCCAGAAGCACCTATAGGACTTGAAGTGTGTTAGTCCCATCACACAGAGATCATATATTTTGTTCCCAGAGGCACCTATAGGACTTGAAGTGTGTTAGTCCCATCACACAGACCTATATTTTCTTCCCAGAAGCACCTATAGGACTTGAACTGTGTTAGTCCCATCACACAGACCTACATTTTCTTCCCAGAAGCACCTATAGGACTTGAAGTGTGTTAGTCCCATCACACAGAGATCATATATTTTGTTCCCAGAGGCACCTATAGGACTTGAAGTGTGTTAGTCCCATCACACAGACCTATATTTTCTTCCCAGAAGCACCCATAGGACTTGAAGTGTGTTAGTCCCATCACACAGAGATCCTATATTTTGTTCCCAGAGGCACCTATAGGACTTGAAGTGTGTTAGTCCCATAACACAGACCTATATTTTGTTCCCAGAAGCACCTATAGGACTTGAAGTGTGTTAGTCCCATCACACAGAGATCATATATTTTGTTCCCAGAAGCACCTATAGGACTTGAAGTGTGTTAGTCCCATCACACAGACCTACATTTTCTTCCCAGAAGCACCTATAGGACTTGAAGTGTGTTAGTCCCATCACACAGAGATCATATATTTTGTTCCCAGAAGCACCTATAGGACTTGAAGTGTGTTAGTCCCATCACACAGACCTACATTTTGTTCCCAGAAGCACCTATAGGACTTGAAGTGTGTTAGTCCCATCACACAGAGATCATATATTTTGTTCCCAGAAGCACCTATAGGACTTGAAGTGTGTTAGTCCCATCACACAGACCTACATTTTCTTCCCAGAAGCACCTATAGGACTTGAAGTGTGTTAGTCCCATCACACAGAGATCATATATTTTGTTCCCAGAAGCACCTATAGGACTTGAAGTGTGTTAGTCCCATCACACAGACCTACATTTTCTTCCCAGAAGCACCTATAGGACTTGAAGTGTGTTAGTCCCATCACACAGAGATCATATATTTTGTTCCCAGAGGCACCTATAGGACTTGAAGTGTGTTAGTCCCATCACACAGACCTATATTTTCTTCCCAGAAGCACCTATAGGACTTGAAGTGTGTTAGTCCCATCACACAGACCTACATTTTCTTCCCAGAAGCACCTATAGGACTTGAAGTGTGTTAGTCCCATCACACAGAGATCATATATTTTGTTCCCAGAGGCACCTATAGGACTTGAAGTGTGTTAGTCCCATCACACAGACCTATATTTTCTTCCCAGAAGCACCCATAGGACTTGAAGTGTGTTAGTCCCATCACACAGAGATCCTATATTTTGTTCCCAGAGGCACCTATAGGACTTGAAGTGTGTTAGTCCCATCACACAGACCTATATTTTGTTCCCAGAAGCACCTATAGGACTTGAAGTGTGTTAGTCCCATCACACAGAGATCATATATTTTGTTCCCAGAAGCACCTATAGGACTTGAAGTGTGTTAGTCCCATCACACAGACCTACATTTTCTTCCCAGAAGCACCTATAGGACTTGAAGTGTGTTAGTCCCATCACACAGAGATCATATATTTTGTTCCCAGAAGCACCTATAGGACTTGAAGTGTGTTAGTCCCATCACACAGACCTACATTTTCTTCCCAGAAGCACCTATAGGACTTGAAGTGTGTTAGTCCCATCACACAGAGATCATATATTTTGTTCCCAGAAGCACCTATAGGACTTGAAGTGTGTTAGTCCCATCACACAGACCTACATTTTCTTCCCAGAAGCACCTATAGGACTTGAAGTGTGTTAGTCCCATCACACAGAGATCATATATTTTGTTCCCAGAAGCACCTATAGGACTTGAAGTGTGTTAGTCCCATCACACAGACCTATATTTTCTTCCCAGAAGCACCCATAGGACTTGAAGTGTGTTAGTCCCATCACACAGAGATCCTATATTTTGTTCCCAGAAGCACCTATAGGACTTGAAGTGTGTTAGTCCCATCACACAGACCTATATTTTGTTCCCAGAAGCACCTATAGGACTTGAAGTGTGTTAGTCCCATCACACAGAGATCCTCTATTTTCTTTGCAGAAGCACCCAAAGGACTTCTAGTGTGTTAGTGGCATCACACAGAGCTCCTATATTTTCTTCTCAGCAGCACCCACAGGACTTCTAGTGTGTTAGTGGCATCACACAGAGCTCCTCTATTTTCTTTGCAGAAGCACCCATAGGACTTCTAGTGTGTTAGTGGCATCACACAGAGCTCCTATATTTTCTTCTCAGCAGCACCCACAGGACTTCTAGTGTGTTAGTGGCATCACACAGAGCTCCTCTATTTTCTTTGCAGAAGCACCCATAGGACTTCTAGTGTGTTAGTGGCATCACACAGAGCTCCTATATTGTCTTCTCAGCAGCACCCACAGGACTTCTAGTGTGTTAGTGGCATCACACAGAGCTCCTCTATTTTCTTTGCATAAGCACCCATAGGACTTCTAGTGTGTTAGTGGCATCACACAGAGCTCCTATATTTTCTTCTCAGCAGCACCCACAGGACTTCTAGTGTGTTAGTGGCATCACACAGAGCTCCTCTATTTTCTTTGCAGAAGCACCCATAGGACTTCTAGTGTGTTAGTGGCATCACACAGAGCTCCTATATTGTCTTCTCAGCAGCACCCACAGGACTTCTAGTGTGTTAGTGGCATCACACAGAGCTCCTCTATTTTCTTTGCAGAAGCACCCATAGGACTTCTAGTGTGTTAGTGGCATCACACAGAGCTCCTATATTTTCTTCTCAGCAGCACCCACAGGACTTCTAGTGTGTTAGTGGCATCACACAGAGCTCCTCTATTTTCTTTGCAGAAGCACCCATAGGACTTCTAGTGTGTTAGTGGCATCACACAGAGCTCCTATATTGTCTTCTCAGCAGCACCCACAGGACTTCTAGTGTGTTAGTGGCATCACACAGAGCTCCTCTATTTTCTTTGCAGAAGCACCCATAGGACTTCTAGTGTGTTAGTGGCATCACACAGAGCTCCTATATTTTCTTCTCAGCAGCACCCACAGGACTACCGACTACAATGGCTGGAAGACCGCCAAGGGGAGGCAGAGCGTGCAGAGCCAAGAACACAGGGCAGGCAGGCTCTGTTTCTAGTGGACGTGGCCGTGGCCGTGGCCGTGGACGTGGTCGTGCATCGTCATCAGCACGTGGCCATGGGACACGCGCGTCTTTGTTTTCGGCAGCTGGACATGTGGAGCCGCATCATGCTGAAGGCTTGGTAGAATGGATGACCAAGCCCTCCTCATCCTCCTCATCCTCTCTCACCCAGGCTCAGGGTACTGGCAGAGCAGCTGCCAACGCGTACTCAATGGCATCATCAGCCACCCCTTCCCTAGACCCACCATGTCCTCCTGAGGAGTCCCCCGAACTCTTTGAGCACAGTGTTGGGTACATGCTCCAGGAGGATGCCCAACGATTCGAAGGCTCGGATGATGATACCCAGCTTGAGGAATCTGGCAGTACTGTTCCACCAGCTGCAGCTTACTGCCAGGTTTGCTCTAGTGGTGAAGAGGGAGGGGATGATGAGGTCACTGACTCCACGTGGGTGCCTGAAGGGAGAGAGGATGAGGAGGAGGACGAGGAGGAGGAGGATGCGGCGTCACATGTCCAACGAGGCAGGATGCCCCCTGGAGGCCAGGTAGAGGCCAGCACAGCAACTGTACAACACCGCAGAGCTCCGCCTGTGCAGGGCGCTGCCTCTGCACGTTATCAGAAAAGTTCTTTGGTGTGGGCCTTTTTTGAGACGAGTGCATCAGATCGCACCACTGCTATTTGCAATATTTGTCTCAAGCGAATCTCGCGTGGCCAAAACATCAGCCGCTTGGGCACCACAAGCATGACCAGACATATGTCGACCTGCCATGCAGCTCGTTGGCAGGCACACATAAAAGACCCACACCAAAGAACTAAGCGGACCTCTCCTTGCTCCTCATCAGCTGGGATCTCCATCCCCACTACACCTTCAGTCCTCTCTGAAAGCTGCTCTGAGAGGACTGAAGGTGTAGAATTAGGTGTGTCACAACCAAGTACTTGCAGTACACCGACGTCCGATTGCAGCAGGCAAATTTCCCTGCCCCAGCTGCTGGACCGTAGAAAGAAGTACACTCCCAGCCATCCACATGCCCAGCGGTTGAATGCTAGCTTGGCTAAATTGCTAGCACTTCAACTGCTGCCTTTTCAGTTGGTAGACTCGGCCCCCTTCCGTGAGTTTGTTCAATGTGCGGTTCCTCAGTGGCAGGTTCCCAAACGCCACTTTTTCTCACGGAAGGCGATTCCGTCTCTCTACCGGCATGTGGAAGGCAATGTCCATGCCTCGCTGGACAGGGCGGTCAGCGGTAAGGTGCATATTACCGCTGACTCATGGTCCAGCAGGCATGGACAGGGACGGTACCTTTCTTTCACGGCCCATTGGGTCACTCTATTGGCAGCTGGGAGGGATGCAGGACAAGGTGCAGTAGTGTTGGAGGTTGTTCCGCCACCACGCCTCCAAAACGCTACTACTGCTACTGGTTGTGACACACCTCTCTCCTCCACCCCCTCCTCTTCTTCTTCCTCCAGTGCTCTGTCCTTGGAACCAGCGGTGCTCCGTAGGCATACAAGGGGCTACGCAAGTACGCAGGCAAAAAGATGCCATGCCGTGCTTGCGCTGGTGTGTTTGGGGGACAGGAGCCACACTGGACCAGAGGTTCTGGCAGCTCTGCAGGGGCAGGCCGAGAGGTGGTTGACGCCACGTCAGCTTAAGCCAGGAATGGTCGTTTCTGATAATGGCACCAACCTCCTCTCCGCCCTGCGACAGGGGCAGCTCACCCATGTGCCCTGCATGGCTCACGTCCTCAACCTGGTGGTGCAGCGATTCTTGGGCAGGTTCCCAGGCTTACAGGATGTCCTGAGGCAGGCCAGGAAAGTCTGTGTGCATTTCCGCCGATCTTATAATGCCAGTGCTCGGCTGACTGAGCTGCAAAAGGAGCTGAACCTGCCCAAGAACCGCCTAATATGTGACATGCCCACCAGGTGGAACTCAACGTTGGCCATGCTGCAGCGACTGCACACGCAGCAGAGGGCCATCAATGAGTACCTTTGCGACTACGGCACCAGGACAGGGTCAGGGGAGCTTGGTTTTTTTTCCCCACGTCAGTGGAGCATGATCAGGGATGCATGCACTGTCCTCTCACCATTTGAGGAGGCCACGAGGATGGTGAGCAGTGACAGTGCATGCATCAGTGACACTGTCCCTCTTGTCCACCTGTTGGAGCATACGCTGCATGGGATAATGGACAGGGCACTTGAGGCAGAACAGAGGCAGGAAGAGGAGGACTTCCTTGCCTCTCAAGGCCCCCTTTATCCGGACAGTGTTCCTTCTGTCCCACCCATCACACAGGAAGAGGATGAGGAGGAGGAGGAGGAGGAGGAGGAGGATTGTGTGAGCATGGAGGTGGAGCCTGGCACTCAGCATCAGCAGCAGCAGTCTTTTAGGGATGATGTACAGTCCCAACAAACCAGTGGACTTGTACGTGGCTGGGAGGAGGTGGCTGGCGATCATGTCATCCTCAGTGACCCAGAAGACTCCGGACCGAATGCCTCAGCTAACCTACGCTGCATGGCCTCCCTGATCCTGCAAAGCCTGCGGAAGGATCCTCGTGTTCTTCGGATCAAGGAGAGGGACCATTACTGGCTGGCCACTCTCCTTGATCCGCGGTACAAGGGTAAGGTTGCGGACCTTATCTTGCCGTGGCAGAGGGAGCAGAGGATGAGACATCTCAGGGAGGCCTTGCAGAAAGGTCTGTGCAACGCGTTCCCAGAAACTGGGAGGTTACAAACTCCTGGTCCTGGGCGACGAGTTGCTGAGGCTTCGGTCAGTAGCAGAAGGAGCGGTGGGGAAGGTGGACGTCTGACCGATGCGTTCAGACAATTTTTTAGTCCGCAGCCCCAAGGTATGATCGGTTCCAGCAACCATCGCCAGCGTCTGATATACATGGTGCAGGAATACCTTGGGGCAAGGTCAGACTTGGACACCTTTCCCACCGAAAATCCTCTGGCTTACTGGGTCCTGAGGATGGATCACTGGCCAGAGCTTGCACAGTATGCAATTGAGCGACTGGCCTGTCCTGCCTCCAGCGTTCTTTCCGAACGCACATTCAGTGCTGCTGGAGGATTTGTCACCGATAATAGGGTGCGCCTGTCCACCGCCTCGGTTGATCGACTGACCTTCATCAAAATGAATCAGTCTTGGATCACCACCAGCTACCAGGCACCTGAGGCGGATATAACCGAATAATTTTTAATGTCACATCCCTTCAAGACTGCCTATGCTGATGCTGAGTGACTGTCCTCTTATGTTCACTGACTATCCTCTTCCTCCTCCTCAATGATCCATGCCACCACACCAGTGCCTAAGGCACAATTTTTCAGCCTCTGTTTAACAGGGGCGTGTACATACAATTTTTATAAAAAAATGCTTCGCAACACGTGTGACTGCTGTGCTCCAAGTACAGTATCTGTGAGGGGTTGCAGTGTTGTGGCACCAGCACCAGTGCCTAAGGCACAATTTTTTAGCCCCTGTTTAACAGGGGCGTGTACATACAATTTTTATAAAAAAATGCTTCGCAACACATGTGACTGCTGTGCTCCAAGTACAGTATCTGTGAGGGGTTGCAGTGTTGTGGCACCAGCACCAGTGCCTAAGGCACAATTTTTCAGCCCCTGTTTAACAGGGGCGTGTACTTACAATTTTTTTAAAAAATGCTTCGCAACACGTGTGACTGCTGTGCTCCAAGTACAGTATCTGTGAGGGGTTGCAGTGTTGTGGCACCAGCACCAGTGCCTAAGGCACAATTTTTCAGCCCCTGTTTAACAGGGGCGTGTACTTACAATTTTTTTTAAAAATGCTTCGCAACACGTGTGACTGCTGTGCTCCAAGTACAGTATCTGTGAGGGGTTGCAGTGTTGTGGCACCAGCACCAGTGCCTAAGGCACAATTTTTCAGCCCCTGTTTAACAGGGGCGGGTAATTACAAATCTTGATCTAATAGTTCACAGCAGGGCCCATTCCTGCGCCCATCAAGAGTAACTATGAGGGCCTACAGTCTTGTGGCAACACCGTCCACCACCACCGCCAAAGGCCCAATTTTTCTGCCCTGTTCATCAGGTGCTTGCAATTACAAATCTTGATCTAATAACTCACAGCAGGGCCCATTCCTGCGCCCACCAAGAGTAACTATGAGGGCCTACAGTCTTGTGGCAACACCGTCCACCACCACCGCCAAAGGCCCAATTTTTCTGCCCTGTTCATCAGGTGCTTGCAATTACAAATCTTGATCTAATAACTCACAGCAGGGCCCATTCCTGCGCCCACCAAGAGTAACTGTGAGAGCTTACAGTCTTGTGGCAACACCGTCCACCACCACCGCCAAAGGCCCAAATTTTCTGCCCTGTTCATCAGGTGCTTGCAATTACAAATCTTGATCTAATAACTCACAGCAGGGCCCATTCCTGCGCCCACCAAGAGTAACTGTGAGAGCTTACAGTCTTGTGGCAACACCGTCCACCACCACCACCACCACCCCCAATTTTTCTGCCCTGTTCAACAGGTGCATGCAATTACAAATCTTGATCTATTAACTCACAGCAGGGCCCATTCCTGTGCCCACCAGTCTTGTGGCTACACCAACATCTAATAGGGCAAATTTCTGCAGAGTATATACGCCAGGCCCCTACTTTCAAACATCCAACTTACAAACGACTCCTACTTGCAAATGGAAAGAGAAAACAGGAAGTGAGAGGAAATCTACCCCTAGGAAGGGAAATTCTATCCTGTTAGATTTAATTTGGGAAAAAGGTATCTCCTCTCTACTGATACTTTATCACCAATCCTTGTTTCAATTAAAACCCCACTTTTTCCAAAAACATTTGTCATTGGGACGGAAAGTGAGGTGACATGTTCTGAACAGATGTGCAAAGACAGCAAATGTTACAGGGGTGATAACCCCTCCCTATGTTCTCCAAAAAGCTTAAAAATAGATTTTTTGGGGATGGAGCTACACTTCATAATGTACCTGTTCAGATTCTACTTAAGAACAAACCTAAAGCCGCAAGTGGTTTTAAATGGCTTCTTTTTTTCCTTTACAAATGTCATTTTGTGCAAGGACAGTTCTAAACACGGGAAACACATGCCACTTCACAGGCATACTTTAGACACCCCCCAGGGACCATATTTAAAGGAAAATTTCACTTTTTTTTTTCACTTTATGCATCATTAAAATGACTGCTCCCGAAAAAACGTTAGTTTTTAAAAGTTCTTTTTGCATTGATATATGTCCCCTGGGGCAGGACCCGGGTCCCCAAACCTGTTTTTGTGACATTAACATGCATATTGGCCGTTGTAATTAGCACTTTTGATTTCGAACGTTCGCGTCCATTATAACGTATAGGGTTCGAAAATTCGCGCGAACTTTCGGTCCGTTCGAAGGTTCTGGTGCGAACCGAACCCGGGGGTGTTCGGCTCATCCCTATTAGACACTGGTTGACTGGTTATCATGCACAGATGCACCAGATTTTGCATGCTCCAGTTTTAGTAAATCAACCCCACATTGCGTTAAGGCAGCCCATTCTTTTTTTATTGGAGTGCCAGCATACCACGTTGCACATAACATCAATCCTGAACCTTTTTTTCAATTCACCCCAACAAACACATGATTCCTATATGTGCATTGTTGTGCCCTGAAATGCATTATAGATACAGTAAGGCCCCTTTCACACCGGGGCGTTTTTCATGTGGTACAGCGCTAAAAATAGCGCCTGTTCACCGCATGAAAAAATCCGGCCCCTTTAACTCCAGTGTGAAAGCCGGCGGGCTTTCACACTGGAGCGGTGCGCTAGCAGGATGGCAAAAAAAGTCCTGCTAGCAGCATCTTTGGAGCGGTATAGGAGTGGAGTGTTCACCGCTCCTATACCGCTCCTTCCCATTGATTAGAATGGGACACCGCGGCAATACCGCCGCAGAGCTACGGCGTCGCTCTGCGGGCGGTCTTTAACCCTTTTTCGGCCGCTCGCGGGGGGTAAAACCGCACCGCAAGCAGCCAAAAACCGCGGTTAAAACGACGGTAAAGCAGCGATAAATATAGCGCTGCTTTACCGTCACCGCGGCTCCCCGTCCCAGTGTGAAAGGGGCCTTAGATTCAATGACATGGTCAATTGGGGAAACATTCAAAATGAATGGCACTGAAACTTACTGCACTGCAGATAATAAATTACCACAACACATAGGTGTAAAGGCCAGCCTCAAGGTTTTAAGCTTAAAGTATATGTAAAGTCAACATTTTATGTAGCACTTTTTTTGTTTAACAGGCAGTGCATTATGGTTACAAGGAATTTAGTCTAGCAAATCTTTTACAGTAATATGCGGGGACCATGCATTTTGAACGCGGTGGATCTCCTGCAAACCCATGGTAGCAGCAAACCTAAACCTCATCCTTAGGCCCCTTTCACACCGGGGTGTGTTTCATGCGGTGCAGCGCTAAAAATAGCGCCTGTTCACCGCATGAAAAAATCCTGCCCCTTTAACTCCAGTGTGAAAGCCGGCGGGCTTTCACACTGGAGCGGTGCGCTAGCAGGATGACAAAAAAAGTCCTGCTAGCAGCATCTTAGGAGCGGTATAGGAGCGGTGTGTTCACCGCTCCTATACCGCTCCTTCCCATTGATTAGAATGGGACACCGCAGTAAAACCGCGGCAATACCGCCGCAAAGCGCCGCTACGGCGGCGCTCTGCGGGGGTGTTTAACCCTTTTTCGGCCGCTCGCGGGGGGGGTAAAACCGCACCGCGAGCGGCCGAATACCGCGGTTAAAACGACGGTAAAGCAGCGCTAAATATAGCGCTGCTTTACCGTCACCGCGGCTCCCTGCCCCGGTGTGAAAGGGGCCTTAGTGTAAAATAAAACATCCATTGTACATCATTCTGTGCTTATCATATTCTATGCTGTATTGAGCTCACAGAAGGGTTTGTTATTTACACTTTAATCATAAAGCAATAAAAGAATTACAAGAGCAGAGCACATTTTCTTTTGCTGTGAATGGCATGGAATATGACCTTCATAGTGCAGTTATTTAGGCAAAGAGGTTAAGCATAATTTACACGCTGATAGTGAGACAAGACAATTTATGTAGCACCAAGGACAACATTTTACAAAAGACAAAGTCACCTGGAGACGCAACAAAAAATGTAACCTAACTACATTTTTAAGATAATTTACAAAACTAACAAAAGCTGCCCTGCAAGCCGAGGGTTTAAAAATCTAGAGTATAACTATAGGCAATGCAGAAGGCGCAAGTGAACTAAATCTTACAGTGTCATAGGGCTAAATGATAACTGCTGTTTATTTACCATCTGTGTGCTCACGCTGCATTTTAGTTTCTCTTCTTTACATATCTCTTTTAGTTTTATTGTCAACAATTTTAAAGCAAAAAGTGATATGCAAATTACACTCATAAGACAAGCATTGCTAAATAATAGGCAGTTCATTCTTTTCTATGTGGCTGGTTCACATCTATAAGCTGCACTCTAGAGTTTAGTGTGAAAGGCAAAGGGCAACTTTGTTAGCACATTCAGACCTACAAGCATGTGTTACTATATGCGTTGCATGTGCACAGAACATCGTGCATCAAACCTAAAGGCTTAAGGCCCATACACACAAAAATATTGCTTTTGAAGCGATTGGATGATAATCTGAATTTTAGTACACAGCTTTTAAAAAAAAAAGGAAAAGGTTCTCCCTATGTGGTGGGGTTTTTAGGCAGCAATACGTCTGATACAGATTATCAAACTGATGTAATAGTGAGAGACAAAGTCCGTCCAGATCAGTTTGAAAAGTTTATTTAAATTTAAAAGTTAAGGGACACATAAAAAAGTGTAAAACACAAGCCCATACAGAGTAAAATACAAATACAGTACACAGAATGTATGGTAGGCTAACATAAGACACCTGACCCCTCGACTGATGTAGCCAGACGAGGTGATTTTGTAGGATATGACCAAAAGGAACTGATGCGTTTCGACCTGTTATTTGTATCGGTCTTCCTCAGAGTATTTTTGGTCGTTTTTGACCAAAAATACTCTGAGGAAGACCGATACAAATAACAGGTCGAAACGCGTCAGTTCCTTTTGGTCATATCCTACAAAATCACCTCGTCTGGCTACATCAGTCGAGGGGTCAGGTGTCTTATGTTAGCCTACCATACATTCTGTGTACTGTATTTGTATTTTACTCTGTATGGGCTTGTGTTTTACACTTTTTTATGTGTCACTTAACTTTTAAATTTAAATAAACTTTTCAAACTGATCTGGACGGACTTGGTCTCTCACTATTACATCAGTTTGATAATCTGTATCAGACGTATTGCTGCCTAAAAACCCCACCACATAGGGAGAACCTTTTCCTTTTTTTTTATCCAAACCCGGGGTGAGCAGCTACCCATAGCTCCCAACTGTGTCAATACCTTTTCTTTTTTCAGTACACAGCTTTTGAGAGCTGATCACCACAGCTCATTTGAAATTATCCAAAGGGACAAACATTTTTCTCGTACGATACCAGATCTTCTGATTTGATTTGTTTAATCAGTACAGTAATCTCATGAAAAAAAAAATCGGAAGAGCAAGACTACGCATGCTCGGAAACAAAAGAATACATTACAATACAACACATTACATCACTTCTGAAGTTGTATTCTGTCTTACGAGAATTATCGTAAATTTTGTAAACTCTTCATTTTCGAATTGAGTCTAACATGCAAAAACAAAGGACGATCATTCATTCTATATTCTCATTGTGTGTCCTAGGCTTTAATCATAAAGGGTTATTTAAATATTTTTTGAACCACCCACCTGCAGCAGGGCGGCCGGGATGTGCAAAACAATGTACCTGTACGTTGTTGGGGCACCCTGGTCTGGGGCACGCGCTCTGCCGCTGACCTGATCCCGCTGTGATTGAACACAGTGGGAGCCAATCATTGGGGCCAGCGGCCATGATGTAAACAAGGTAGACCGTCATTCTGTCAGACAGGGAGAAAAAAATCTGTAAATACTGTAGTGATCTAATATATTCGTTCCTCGTAGATGGTTTGTAGTTATTAAAAGTATTGTCTCCGCAGCAACCCCGGTTCGAATCCGGGTCACGGCACCAATGTAGTGATCTAATATAATCGTTCCTCGTAGATGGAATATAGTTATTAAAAGTATTGTCTTCCGCAGCAAAACCCGTTCTCCAGAGAGAGACACTTTATTGGCTTCCAAAACAGAACATTATTACAGATGACAAAAATCCAACAGAGTACATGACAAGGAATATCTTCTCCTAGACCCGTGCCTCCAGACCCTTCTCTCAGAGATATATCTTCTAGACTCCCTGACTGTCTTCTCAAATACTGATCTGACACTGGGGGGGGGGGGGGGGGGGGTCAACCAAATGTTTTCCATGAATACCCCCCCGGGTTAGACCTCAAGGTCTAATTACCATCAATAAATACTAGGTTAAAAGGCTATTCCTCACACACACACAACTTGCATAAGATTTACACATCAAAGGGTAACAGATAACATTGTCAACTTATATCTGGCCTGGTCACTAATACTGTGTGTGGAATATATATATCCAATACATATATATAATACATAAAGTCCCACATAAATCGGCCAACACATTACAACAAATACTACTAATCAGTAACACAGCTCTCTCTCTTTGCGCAGTGTCAGCATCCCCCACACAGTTATTTAACACCCAGGGAACACATTTAACCCTTTGATTGATTGCCCCTGATGTTAACCCCTTCCCTACCAGTATCATTTATCCTGTGACAGTGCATTTTTTTATAGCACTGATCCCTGTATTGGTGTCACTGGTCCCCAAAAAGTGTTACTTAGTGCTCAATTTGTCTGCTGCAATGTCGCAGTCCTGCTAAAAATCGCTGATCACCGCCATTACTAGTAAAAAAATAAAATAAAATAAAAGTCTCTAATTCTATCCCATAGTTTGTAGACGTGATAACTTCTGCGCAAACCAATCAATATTTTTTTGTTTATTTATGATCAAATACCACCAAACGAAAGCTCTATTTGTGAGGAAAAAAGGACGTCAATTTTGTTTGGATACAACATCGCATGACCGCGCAATTGTCAGTTAAAGCGACTCAGTGCCAAATCACAAAAAATGTCCCGGTCATTGAGCAGCCAAATCCTCTGGGGCTCCCGGGAGGGGAGGGGGGACTTTGAGTTTTAATGTATTTGAGGCTTGGCGAGCCCTACGGGTGGTACGTTTAGTTACCAGTTATCACAACCTGCTTTCTCATGACTGTTTATTGACTGTTCAGCTAATAGTATAGTAGGTTTTAGGGCACTTGGGCGCGGTGTGGTTCACATGCGCCTCCTTCTATTCCTTTGACTACTTCGGTTGTCGGGGGAGTAGGACGTCCAACCATTGTGGTTGGTATTTGGTTCTTACCTCGCATCTCACGATTTACGGTGAGATGACCATTGAGGACTTTGCTCTCCCCTGGGCCTTCTCTCGCCTGGGCGGGAGTAAACTCCTTTCTCTTTGTTTTTTCTATTTCTCTCCCTCTTTCCTCTCACCACTCACCTGTTTTCTATTTTTCAGACCCACCACAAGGCGGGATGCGACAGACGAATGCTACCAGTAGGGATGAGCCGAACACCCCCGGGTTCGGTTCGCACCAGAACCTTCGAACCGACCGAAAGTTCGCGCGAATTTTCGAACCCTATACGTTATAATGGACGCGAACGTTCGAAATCAAAAGTGCTAATTACAACGGCCAATATGCATGTTAATGTCATAAAACAGGTTTGGGGACCCGGGTCCTGCCCCAGGGGACATATATCAATGCAAAAAGAACTTTTAAAAACTAACGTTTTTTCGGGAGCAGTCATTTTAATGATGCATAAAGTGAAAAAAAAAAAGTGAAATTTTCCTTTAAATATGGTACCTGGGGGGTGTCTAAAGTATGCCTGTGAAGTGGCATGTGTTTCCCGTGTTTAGAACTGTCCTTGCACAAAATGACATTTGTAAAGGAAAAAAAGAAGCCATTTAAAACCACTTGCGGCTTTAGGTTTGTTCTTAAGTAGAATCTGAACAGGTACATTATGAAGTGTAGCTCCATCCCAAAAAAATCTATTTTTAAGCTTTTTGGAGAACATAGGGAGGGGTTATCACCCCTGTAACATTTGCTGTCTTTGCACATCTGTTCAGAACATGTCACCTAACTTTCCGTCCCAATGACAAATGTTTTTGGAAAAAGTGGGGTTTTAATTGAAACAAGGATTGGTGATAAAGTATCAGTAGAGAGGAGATACCTTTTGTCATGGAAAATTTTATTAATGTATGTTGTCAGATGCCCCCCAGTGTCGGTTTTGCTGTAATGCGCTCATCTGTGCGCATTCGCACATAAAGACGTTGGCGGAAGACCATTGGCTGCGTAAACCTTCCTATGGACACTACAGACGTGTTTGCTGGTTTAAGGAAGTTCATTTGTGCCTCACCGGGAGACTGGCCACTTCCCGATGACGGCATTGATAGCTTCAAGCAAACATCTCTGTGTACACTGGAACTTTAGCATAACGGTATAAATATTGTGGCCCACGGAGCCATAGTTTTATATTGTTCGTTGTCATTGAAAGCAGTTTTAGACGGTTTGTACATCACTGTTTAGTCTGTTTGAATGTATACATCTGTGATTGGTTCTTTTGAAGGAAAACAATTGTCCCTGTATTGTAGTCCCTGTATTGTATTTCCTTATATGGTCATTCACATCCTGGGTGAATGAGATGAGGCCACATCCTTTGTGGGAGGGGTTTAGCTGTTGGAGGCAAACCCCTGAGGGTGTGGCTTGGAATGTTTTCTAAATAAAAGAGTTCACTGAGCTGGGACAGGAGAATGATGCTGACCGAGGCTGAGATGAACATGTAAGAATACTTGCTGTTGATGGCTGTTTACTGGGCAATGGGAAGCCAGGGGCTTAGATGGAAAGCAGCCAGACTGAGGTGGTGATGGATGGAATGCTTGGCTGGTGAGGTTTGGATGCTGATGATGAGAGGATGACGTGAAGCTGCTGGTAATGTCTGTTTTTGGGAGCTGGGGATCCAGGGAGGCATACGATCAGAGGGTGCATTATATCATAAGATTGAAAGGCGCTTATTAGCGCAAGAGTGTGGCGAAATATCCACGACAGATAAAATGGCGGGCCAGGTGTTTAAGGGGCAAACAGGGCTTTCCCTCTACACAGGCAGAGAAGGGGAGAGAACAGAGCACAGTCCAATACACGTTTGTTGTCCTGAGACAAATGGGGTGCGTTTTCTCTGCCTGATGCGTTGGGAAAGTTTAGCTTTGCAAAAAGAACAAATGTTTTGTCTTTTGGTATAATGCCGCAATTTTGATCGTCTGTGTGTGTATGTATGTATGTATGCGTATGTGTGTGAATGTATGTGTGTGTGTGTGTATGTGTGTGATCGTGTGTGTGTGTGTGTGTGATCGTGTGTATGTGTGTGATCGTGTGTATGTGTGGGGAGAAGGATTGGCTTGTTATGGAAGTTGATGCCACAGTGAGTAACTTTAGGTGTTTAACAAGAAGTGTATGTTTTAAGTTGTGCTTTTTCATGTAACTAACACTTTTAAATGTGAGTTAGCCTAAAGTGTTTGTCTATGCGTTAAATGTGATGTCCCATTTGTGTCCGATTGTGTGGGGAGAATGGTTGGCTAGTAGGGAAGCTTGTGCTAGTTTTGGCGGGAACAACTGCTTTGCATGCGTTAACGACGCCATTTTGTACCCTGGCTTTCATCTGCCATTTCCTTCTGTTGTTGTTTCATTGGATAGCATATGTTACTAAGTGTGCATTCTCAATTGTGCGGTGAGATTACATACTTTTTAGTGGAACTGTTCCTAAAGTGTATGTTTTAAGTTGTGCTGGGCCTTCCTATAGGGGAAGGGGCAAACATCATTCCTTTGTGTGTGAAACCATGTGCTAGTTTCGGCGGGAAAAAAATCCCTCATGTTGTAGCCTAGCCTTTGTCTATTATAGGCTAGCTGTTTTCGTTTGGCGGGAAAAACTCCATCTTGCTGAAGTCTGGCCTTTGATATGGTTTTTTTCATCGGCCATCTTGTTGTATCTGCTGTGTTCAGCCTTTGGTGCAGATTTTCCTTTTTAAGTGAATTAAATTTTTTTGTACTTTTTACATATTTTTAAGTAAAGCTTTTGCGTTTTCTGTATTGAATTTTGATTTCCATTTGAATCTAGACTGGGTTTGTGTATAGTGAAACTAGCTTTGCAAGTGTATGGGAGTGTCTCAGATGGTTATTCATTGTTCTTTTTAGGCTTGTATTGTTTAAGCCTGCACTTGAAAATCTAGCCTCCCTCCCTCTTTCCTCTTCATTGATATTTAAATTAACCAGTTTGATGAGTTTTGATGTATCCACAGGAGGGGAGGGGCTTTTGATTGTGGCCTGCAATGGAAGGGAAAGGCTTTGATTGCACTGTTGTGTGGTATTCTGGTCTCAAAACTTGTGGTTTGATTTCCCAGGGGATATATGAGTCAAGGGGGATTTTAACATGGGGGTTAATTCCACCCACTCCAGGAAAAAAAGGTTTTTTTATTTGCTGATGCTAGCCATAGATTTTTCTAATGTCTTGATAGACAAAATATGATGCTATTCAAGACTCCCCCTCCCCCTCCCTCTTCCTGTTCAGGTGTGCAACAGGAAGTTGATGAGAGGGGCCTGGGGTCTTTTGAATTAGGACAAAATCTTTTTGATTTTTAAAGTAAATTAAGGTTTATATTGTAATACAGTTTTGGGGAGGCATTAAAGTTATTGTAATATCGAGGTACAGAGAGAAGCCATAATATTTGTTTTGAATAGTGGAGGATTTCATGGTGTTTTGTAGTTTGTCTGACAACACATTTATGGGGCTGCCGATAACCGGTAGTAGAGCATGTAAATGTGAGGATTAGTACGCTAGCATACCAGGAGGCCGTGTATAATAATCGGAAAACGCTGGGTGCCAGTACTGTAAAAATGAGGCGCTAAGCAGTACTGATCCGAAAATTAGTGCAAGGTGCCCTGGACGCAGGGACACTTCATAAGCGATTCGAATCGTCATGGGTAATGTTGGCCATCCATGCGTTGGAGATAAAAAAATAAGGCTCCACACCAGTCAGACAGCTGCCTTACACATGAGATCTGGGTTTGGGGCTCCGGACATGAGACCCCTTAAAGTGTGACATATATGGTCAGAGGGTACAGTAAGGTGTATTCCTTTGGAAGATATTTTTGATGTCTGGTGGTACGAGACCCCAGAATAAAAAAAATATTTTGGAAGTAGTTCAGTTGTGGCTTCAGAAATCTGTAATGGTGAGTGCGTTGATGGATGTGTAGTACATGCTTTTGTGATTCTCAGAGGAGGAACTGTGCTTAAAATCCAGATGCACATTCCAGAAATTTGTGTGGCTGGTCCATACAATATTCTGAGATGTTCTCATGTCTGTCCCATTGTATGTATTTTTTTTTTTTTTTTTTTGCTAAGAGTGAAGGCAGAATTCCATCTGGTTGGTTTTAATTTTAATTTTTGATTTAGGAACTATGAAATATCTCCCCCACATTTGTATCAAAATGTTTGTCTAAAGTTTTAGTTGTGTCATGTTCTATGTGGTAACAAGAATAAGTCTGAACCTACCGCGACAGTCGTGTTGTGGGTGTTGTATTTTAGTAAAAACGTGAAAGTAAGGGTTGTAGAGGGTTTAGCTATTATCGGTTTCGACGAATGTCATTGACAATTTACCAATGGACACGAATGTTGTATTGTTTATGATTGACAGATTAATAACTTGTGTGTATAAGTATCTTTTCAGGTCCAAGGAGTTTCTGAGGCTCTGCACCATTCTAAACCCTGCATGTTTTCCTCCACTTTGTAAAGATGAGGAAAAGGGGGGGGAAGAGGATGGGCTGAGTGACAATTTTTTTAAACCAATGATACTAACCACTCTAATTCTAGCCAAGTTTTGTGACAGGTGACAGGTGACAGGTGACAGGTGACTCGGTCGTTGCAGAGAAGATTGATGAACAAGACAACAAGGATGAGAAGTATCTTTATTTATATATTTTTTTAAAAAGTGTATTTCCTAACTAGCTAAGAAAGTGAACAGGACACATGGTTGGGTCTACTCTGAGTCTCCACGGAGCTCTGGTGCCCCAGTGATAACAGCGATGTATGATATATAGATATATTGGTGTGAGGAGTTGTGACAAACTAGTAAAGACTCCAAACAGACATTTCTAAATGGAATTTTTCGATACATTTCTAGAGGGTAAAATTAATTATAATTTTGACAATAGGTCTGGTTCTCACCAGCTTTGGTATCGGGATAACTAGATAGCCCACAGTTTATAAAGTAAAGCTTCAGATCTACGGTTTATAAAGTAATTCCCCTAATGGAAGAGATCCCTGTGTGCTGGTGAATCTCGTCCCAGCATCTTATGTCGCGGCCGATCGCGAGGATCTGATGGCGCGAGGGAAGGTAAGAATGACAGGGACACCTAGAAGGGAATTGCTTGTACACGGTGGGGACTTGAGCTTATGAAACGATTGAAAAGTGTATCATCCATTGAGGATGGGATGTTTTCATGTAACTGTTGAAGCTACAAGGAAGTTCCCACAATCCAAAGGGGGGTCCTGGGAATTCATAAGTAAAGATTGTTATATCTGAATCGGGGATACTAGTGACAAAGTTCAGGCCCATATGGATGGGGCTTGGATCACTGAGAGGCAAAGCCAGAGCTGTAGCTAGTGAAGAATGGAATTCTCTAAAGTCTGGGAATCTGTGGTGATTTAATTTTTATTTTTGCAGCGGATCATAGTTGAAGGAAGTAGGGGTATATTTACTCATGCTGTTTTTGTTTCTATTCCTTATATATATCGTGATGAGGTGCTCCTGCTGCCTGATTTGGACGCGTGACCAGAGCCCGAGCAGATGACCACATTTTTCTCAACAAGATGCCCGACCTGCAAACAAGACACAGAGGACCTCAGACCGACCAGCGACTACAACAGCTCACCATGTCATCTCTACTGAAGAACAGAGTCTCCATGTCAAGCCGTGTTTTCCTTTTTATGGACTGTAAGGCCAGGTGTAAGAAGATCGAAATTCATCAAGAGACACATGGGAGGATATGACAAAAACGAGGGACTGTCATGGAAAATTTTATTAATGTATGTTGTCAGATGCCCCCCAGTGTCGGTTTTGCTGTAATGCGCTCATCTGTGCGCATTCGCACATAAAGACGTTGGCGGAAGACCATTGGCTGCGTAAACCTTCCTATGGACACTACAGACGTGTTTGCTGGTTTAAGGAAGTTCATTTGTGCCTCACCGGGAGACTGGCCACTTCCCGATGACGGCATTGATAGCTTCAAGCAAACATCTCTGTGTACACTGGAACTTTAGCATAACGGTATAAATATTGTGGCCCACGGAGCCATAGTTTTATATTGTTCGTTGTCATTGAAAGCAGTTTTAGACGGTTTGTACATCACTGTTTAGTCTGTTTGAATGTATACATCTGTGATTGGTTCTTTTGAAGGAAAACAATTGTCCCTGTATTGTAGTCCCTGTATTGTATTTCCTTATATGGTCATTCACATCTTGGGTGAATGAGATGAGGCCACATCCTTTGTGGGAGGGGTTTAGCTGTTGGAGGCAAACCCCTGAGGGTGTGGCTTGGAATGTTTTCTAAATAAAAGAGTTCACTGAGCTGGGACAGGAGAATGATGCTGACCGAGGCTGAGATGAACATGTAAGAATACTTGCTGTTGATGGCTGTTTACTGGGCAATGGGAAGCCAGGGGCTTAGATGGAAAGCAGCCAGACTGAGGTGGTGATGGATGGAATGCTTGGCTGGTGAGGTTTGGATGCTGATGATGAGAGGATGACGTGAAGCTGCTGGTAATGTCTGTTTTTGGGAGCTGGGGATCCAGGGAGGCATACGATCAGAGGGTGCATTATATCATAAGATTGAAAGGCGCTTATTAGCGCAAGAGTGTGGCGAAATATCCACGTCACTTTTTCCCAAATTAAATCTAACAGGATAGAATTTCCCTTCCTAGGGGTAGATTTCCTCTCACTTCCTGTTTTCTCTTTCCATTTGCAAGTAGGAGTCGTTTGTAAGTTGGATGTTTGAAAGTAGGGGCCTGGCGTATATACTCTGCAGAAATTTGCCCTATTAGATGTTGGTGTAGCCACAAGACTGGTGGGCACAGGAATGGGCCCTGCTGTGAGTTAATAGATCAAGATTTGTAATTGCATGCACCTGTTGAACAGGAAATGTAGGGAATAAGGTAGGGGAAAAGGGAAAATGAAAGGGGAAAATTGGCTGGATACGGTCAATAATAGCCGAGTATGATTAAAACGGCTTCCGATCAGAACCAAAAAATGAGGTAGAAAAATATCACCGTAGCTAAATACATATGCAAAAATAAAAAAGGGGGAATTTCTGGGACCAAGAACTCTGGACCAGAAAAAGAAAAGAAAAAGGAAAGCAGCTACTTCATGGAGACATTAACTGATCGATTCAAAATACTTGATTAAGTAAAGGTTTTTTATTAATATTTAAACACTCACAGGTGTGCTTCCCGTAAAAGACTGAGACAGATCAACATCAGATAGTCAATATAATCACAATTACTAACGATTACCGACAACACAAAACAAGACATGAACGGACACCATGTAACAACAAATGCACCATGTGAAACAACAGCAGCAAGCTAGATCGATTACAAAGTGCCTGAATATAGTGCAGGTAGTATGATATTATTTCATTATATGTATAAACAAACTTCAGGCACGGTAATTAAAGCTATGCACACTAAGGCGTATTTGGAAAACAGAGGTGGTATTGGCTTCCAGAGACATTCAATAAAATCGCATGTGGGATATACCGAATCAAACCAGGTCACTATCCTGTCATATAAATGTCCCGCAGAAATGTTCTCTATGGGGAGCAAAACATGTTCCAATGTAGCAATTTGTAGCTTTTGGCTGTGTGAGTTCTAGATTAGAAACACTGCTAATTAGGAAAATGTTCACGGCTGTTTCCAAAAGATGTGATCACGGCAAGCACAGCATTAAGGCAAAGTATGGATGAAAGCAACTTGGTAATTTATAGCAAATCAATAGAAGATCAGGCGACCCTGACGACTATTAATAATTGCCATGTGGAAATCAACTGTCCCGGGTATCACAACAGGCTATTAATGAAGAGTGGCACAATATAATTCCAAACGTACCAGACGGTAAGTGTCATAAAGCAAGGGTTTAGGTCCAGGCTAAGGGACAGCTTATTGATGACAGTAGGGCCTTTTCAACAGACATTTAAATATAGAGACAATTGGTTAACATTACCACTTCGTCGGCATCTCCCGTGTAGAGGAATGTCTGTGGCTTTTATGTCGGCCAGCCTGGGTGTCAAAGGTTCATAACCGGCTGTTGTGCTGTCCTTGCTGGAGTGAAGTTTGGCGCGCGTTAAGCAGCGCTGGATGGACGTTGGATGATGGATTGCTTGATGATCGAGGGGGAAGCCTGTTGGTGGCCAAATATTTGCCAAGTTGGAGCCGAGTGCTGTTCCCCGTGATGGGGAGCTGGTAAGGCTGGAATTAGTTCCGTGCTGTTCCGTGCTGAGTATTCCAAGCTCCGCTTACGGAGAGACCGCTCAGAGTGTGCTAGTCAGCTGTTCATCACATGGTGCAACACGTGACGCGTTTCGCTGAGGGCGTAGTTGCAGTAGCTTCTTCCGACGTGTTGTAGGAAGGTGCCTGGGCTGCCTTCTTATGCTGTTAATCAGCAAACATCAACAGGTGTTGGTAGAAGGGTAAAGTGTTTTGAAAGTGTTGTAACCAGTCTGACCGGATCCATAATGACTTAGGTAATTCGCCTAAAGTTATAAGAGCCAGTGAATTATTACGGCCATAATATTGCTTTAATTATGGTATTTGGTCAGAGAATGGTTTGTTATGGACTGGGCATGAGAAAAACATTTTTATTATGTAACACACAATTAAACAATTTTAGACAAATACCGCACCATCTGGTAATTAGCCAGATGAAGCGCACATTAAATCAAAGTAGGAAGTTAGGTGAGAACTAGAAAAAGAAAAATAAATAAATAAAAAGAAAAATGGAAAAAATATAAATAGAGAAAAAATTAACCAACGACTGGCACAAGAGCATTTTATTAAACAAACTCAAAGAGCACATCTAAGGAACAGAGTGACCAATCATTATTAATGTCAGTGCAGGGATTTAAATTAATTAAACTGTCCTGAGAGGACTAAGACGGGCATAGAGGTATCCGTCAGATCAATGGAATGTGCACTGAGTAATTAACGAAGTACAAGGGTAATGAGAGCTGTGTAAGTAAACACTGTGCCCTTTGATAAGAACAATGTAAGTAAACCTTGTGCAAAATAGCAAAATTAACAAAATGAGAACAGTGTAAGTAAACACTGTGCCCATTGGTGAGAACAAATCACATTGATGGGCAAATGCCAAAGTTACCAATGTTGGAAGATAATGGGAGCGAAGTAAGTACACCCTGTGCTCATTAAAGAGAACATGGTAGGTAAACTCTGTGCCCTATTATAACAGTGTTCACAGACTGTTGTATAACATGACTGCATGTTATGAAATCTTAGTTCAAGTTATTCATATTAGTGGTTATATTTGAATGCAAAAAGATGTTGACCAACCGTGTAAGCAAGCTGGGGTTATAAAAAGGCCTGTAAATTTAGCTCCGTATTAAGGCCTTGTGGAACTAAAGATTTTAAGCGGTATACCCACCATTTTTCTTTCTGAAGAAGTATCTTATCGAAGTCACCACGTCTTAGTGGTAGCTTTAAAAGATAAATTCCTTTAACTAACATCCCTGCTGGATCAAAATAAAATTTGAAAAACCCCCCCGGGCGTCCCATCGTGTCAGCCTGTCAAGGCCCATTGGAAAGAATTGGTCGGTACCTGGACTCACTATTACAGGACATGGTCAAAAGCCTTCCGTCCTATGTCCAAGATACTGGACATGTATTGTCCATAATTTCCAGCCAGGATCCCTACCCTAATCCCGAAGAGGTGTGGTTAGTCGGCATAGACGTCGAATCTTTATACACTTCCATCCCTCACCAAATCGGTATTGAGGCAGTGTCTAGTTTTTTGGAATTAACATACCCCCAGGCCTGTCACCAAAACGAATTCCTTATCGACTTATTAAAACTGGCACTAACTAATAATTTTTTTCAATTCCTTAAAACCTACTACCATCAGATACAGGGTACCTCTATGGGGGCAGCTTGGGCTCCATCCTACGCCTGCCTCCATCTGGGTCAGTGGGAGAGGGAGGATGTCTATCCCTCGTCGATGTACCGCAGCCATGTACAGACCTGGCTGCGGTACATCGATGATGTATTGATGATCTGGCGTGGCACCCTGGACGATTTACACAAATTTATGCAGCAACTTAATTCCAATCATAGAAATATCAGGTTAACATACAACTATGACCGTTCCTCGTTGTCATTTCTAGATTTGAAAGTCTCCATGGAAAATGGTTTATTGGGCACTAGCACGTTCCCGGAAATCGACAGCAGCAAACACACTACTATACGCCTCAAGCCACCATCCTCAATGGCTGAAAAACGGGATTCCCGTTGGGCAGTTTCTCCGCATTAAAAGGAACTGCTCGGACCCAGCCCAATATAAAAAGGAGAGTGTTGAGCTATATAATCGTTTTCGGGAACGGGGCTACTCCCACAATCAGATTAAGAGAGCCAAAAAGAAAGCCGCCTTAAGAGACAGAGAAAGTCTGTTAAAATCCATACATAGACATGGACCATCCCCCTCGACACCTCAGGCCACTTCCTTAGAACCCGTAAGAATCATTACTACTTTTGGGTCTCAATGGAACGAGGTTCGTCGGACTTTGGAAAAACATTGGGGCATTCTGACATGCTCTCCCTCCCTCGCCAAAATCGTGGGTACTGCACCCAAGCTCGTCGCCAGACGTGCGAGGAGTCTGGGTGACACATTGATACAGTCGGAATTTGTTAAAAAAGCTGACTCAACTTGGCTTTCCGACTATCCCAGAACAAAGGGCATGTTCCCCTGCACTAGGTGTCAGATCTGCCCTTACGTACACCGCACCTCCACTTTCTCTGATGCACTTGGCAGGGACAACTTTAAAATAGTAGATCTTATCAACTGCTCAAGCATTCGGGTTATCTATATGATCACTTGTCCATGCCCTAAGATCTATATAGGCAAAACAAAGCGCTCCCTAAAAATCCGAATAGGTGAGCATTTAAGAGAAATACGTGACAAAGGAAAAATTCCCGAAAAACCCCTTGCCAAACATTTTTTTACCCATCATGGAGGCGATCCAGCAGGGATGTTAGTTAAAGGAATTTATCTTTTAAAGCTACCACTAAGACGTGGTGACTTCGATAAGATACTTCTTCAGAAAGAAAAATGGTGGGTATACCGCTTAAAATCTTTAGTTCCACAAGGCCTTAATACGGAGCTAAATTTACAGGCCTTTTTATAACCCCAGCTTGCTTACACGGTTGGTCAACATCTTTTTGCATTCAAATATAACCACTAATATGAATAACTTGAACTAAGATTTCATAACATGCAGTCGGGTTATACAACAGTCTGTGAACACTGTTATAATAGGGCACAGAGTTTACCTACCATGTTCTCTTTAATGAGCACAGGGTGTACTTACTTCGCTCCCATTATCTTCCAACATTGGTAACTTTGGCATTTGCCCATCAATGTGATTTGTTCTCACCAATGGGCACAGTGTTTACTTACACTGTTCTCATTTTGTTAATTTTGCTATTTTGCACAAGGTTTACTTACATTGTTCTTATCAAAGGGCACAGTGTTTACTTACACAGCTCTCATTACCCTTGTACTTCGTTAATTACTCAGTGCACATTCCATTGATCTGACGGATACCTCTATGCCCGTCTTAGTCCTCTCAGGACAGTTTAATTAATTTAAATCCCTGCACTGACATTAATAATGATTGGTCACTCTGTTCCTTAGATGTGCTCTTTGAGTTTGTTTAATAAAATGCTCTTGTGCCAGTCGTTGGTTAATTTTTTCTCTATTTATATTTTTTCCATTTTTCTTTTTATTTATTTATTTTTCTTTTTCTAGTTCTCACCTAACTTCCTACTTTGATTTAATGTGCGCTTCATCTGGCTAATTACCAGATGGTGCGGTATTTGTCTAAAATTGTTTAATTGTGTGTTACATAATAAAAATGTTTTTCTCATGCCCAGTCCATAACAAACCATTCTCTGACCAAATACCATAATTAAAGCAATATTATGGCCGTAATAATTCACTGGCTCTTATAACTTTAGGCGAATTACCTAAGTCATTATGGATCCGGTCAGACTGGTTACAACACTTTCAAAACACTTTACCCTTCTACCAAACACCTGTTGATGTTTGCTGATTAACAGCATAAGAAGGCAGCCCAGGCACCTTCCTACAACACGTCGGAAGAAGCTACTGCAACTACGCCCTCAGCGAAACGCGTCACGTGTTGCACCATGTGATGAACAGCTGAGTAGCACACTCTGAGCGGTCTCTCCGTAAGCGGAGCTTGGAATACTCAGCACGGAACAGCACGGAACTAATTCCAGCCTTACCAGCTCCCCATCACGGGGAACAGCACTCGGCTCCAACTTGGCAAATATTTGGCCACCAACAGGCTTCCCCCTCGATCATCAAGCAATCCATCATCCAACGTCCATCCAGCGCTGCTTAACGCGCGCCAAACTTCACTCCAGCAAGGACAGCACAACAGCCGGTTATGAACCTTTGACACCCAGGCTGGCCGACATAAAATCCACAGACATTCCTCTACACGGGAGATGCCGACGAAGTGGTAATGTTAACCAATTGTCTCTATATTTAAATGTCTGTTGAAAAGGCCCTACTGTCATCAATAAGCTGTCCCTTAGCCTGGACCTAAACCCTTGCTTTATGACACTTACCGTCTGGTACGTTTGGAATTATATTGTGCCACTCTTCATTAATAGCCTGTTGTGATACCCGGGACAGTTGATTTCCACATGGCAATTATTAATAGTCGTCAGGGTCGCCTGATCTTCTATTGATTTGCTATAAATTACCAAGTTGCTTTCATCCATACTTTGCCTTAATGCTGTGCTTGCCGTGATCACATCTTTTGGAAACAGCCATGAACATTTTCCTAATTAGCAGTGTTTCTAATCTAGAACTCACACAGCCAAAAGCTACAAATTGCTACATTGGAACATGTTTTGCTCCCCATAGAGAACATTTCTGCGGGACATTTATATGACAGGATAGTGACCTGGTTTGATTCGGTATATCCCACATGCGATTTTATTGAATGTCTCTGGAAGCCAATACCACCTCTGTTTTCCAAATACGCCTTAGTGTGCATAGCTTTAATTACCGTGCCTGAAGTTTGTTTATACATATAATGAAATAATATCATACTACCTGCACTATATTCAGGCACTTTGTAATCGATCTAGCTTGCTGCTGTTGTTTCACATGGTGCATTTGTTGTTACATGGTGTCCGTTCATGTCTTGTTTTGTGTTGTCGGTAATCGTTAGTAATTGTGATTATATTGACTATCTGATGTTGATCTGTCTCAGTCTTTTACGGGAAGCACACCTGTGAGTGTTTAAATATTAATAAAAAACCTTTACTTAATCAAGTATTTTGAATCGATCAGTTAATGTCTCCATGAAGTAGCTGCTTTCCTTTTTCTTTTCTTTTTCTGGTCCAGAGTTCTTGGTCCCAGAAATTCCCCCTTTTTTATTTTTGCACCTGTTGAACAGGGCAGAAAAATTGGGGGGGGTGGTGGTGGTGGTGGTGGACGGTTTTGCCACAAGACTGTAAGCTCTCACAGTTACTCTTGGTGGGCGCAGGAATGGGCCCTGCTGTGAGTTATTAGATCAAGATTTGTAATTGCAAGCACCTGATGAACAGGGCAGAAAAATTGGGCCTTTGGCGGTGGTGGTGGACGGTGTTGCCACAAGACTGTAGGCCCTCATAGTTACTCTTGGTGGGTGCAGGAATGGGCCCTGCTGTGAGTTATTAGATCAAGATTTGTAATTGCAAGCACCTGATGAACAGGGCAGAAAAATTGGGCCTTTGGCGGTGGTGGTGGACGGTGTTGCCACAAGACTGCAGGCCCTCATAGTTACTCTTGGTGGGCGCAGGAATGGGCCCTGCTGTGAACTATTAGATCAAGATTTGTAATTACCCGCCCCTGTTAAACAGGGGCTGAAAAATTGTGCCTTAGGCACTGGTGCTGGTGCCACAACACTGCAACCCCTCACAGAGACTGTACTTGGAGCACAGCAGTCACACGTGTTGCGAATCATTTTTTTTAAAAAATTGTAAGTACCCGCCCCTGTTAAACAGGGGCTGAAAAATTGTGCCTTAGGCACTGGTGCTGGTGCCACAACACTGCAACACGGCCCTCACAGAGACTGTACTTGGAGCACAGCAGTCACACGTGTTGCGAAGCATTTTTTAAAAAAATTGTAAGTACACGCCCCTGTTAAACAGGGGCTGAAAAATTGTGCCTTAGGCACTGGTGCTGGTGCCACAACACTGCAACCCGGCCCTCACAGATACTGTACTTGGAGCACAGCAGTCACACGTGTTGCGAAGCATTTTTTTAAAAAATTGTAAGTACCCGCCCCTGTTAAACAGGGGCTGAAAAATTGTGCCTTAGGCACTGGTGCTGGTGCCACAACACTGCAACACGGCCCTCACAGAGACTGTACTTGGAGCACAGCAGTCACACGTGTTGCGAAGCATTTTTTTAAAAAATTGTAAGTACCCGCCCCTGTTAAACAGGGGCTGAAAAATTGTGCCTTAGGCACTGGTGCTGGTGCCACAACACTGCAACACGGCCCTCACAGAGACTGTACTTGGAGCACAGCAGTCACACGTGTTGCGAAGCATTTTTTTAAAAAATTGTAAGTACACGCCCCTGTTAAACAGGGGCTGAAAAATTGTGCCTTAGGCACTGGTGTGGTGGCATGGATCATTGAGGAGGAGGAAGAGGATAGTCAGTGAACATAAGAGGACAGTCACTCAGCATCAGCATAGGCAGTCTTGAAGGGATGTGACATTAAAAATTATTCGGTTATATCCGCCTCAGGTGCCTGGTAGCTGGTGGTGATCCAAGACTGATTCATTTTGATGAATGTCAGTCGATCAACCGAGGCGGTGGACAGGCGCACCCTATGATCAGTCACAAATCCTCCAGCAGCACTGAATGTGCGTTCGGAAAGAACGCTGGAGGCAGGACAGGCCAGTAGCTCAATTGCATACTGTGCAAGCTCTGGCCAGTGATCCATCCTCAGGACCCAGTAAGCCAGAGGATTTTCGGTGGGAAAGGTGTCCAAGTCTGACCTTGCCCCAAGGTATTCCTGCACCATGTATATCAGACGCTGGCGATGGTTGCTGGAACCGATCATACCTTGGGGCTGCGGACTAAAAAATTGTCTGAACGCATCGGTCAGACGTCCACCTTCCCCACCGCTCCTTCTGCCACTGACCGAAGCCTCAGCAACTCGTCGCCCAGGACCAGGAGTTTGTAGCCTCCCAGTTTCTGGGAACGCGTTGCACAGACCTTTCTGCAAGGCCTCCCTGAGATGTCTCATCCTCTGCTCCCTCTGCGACGTCAAGATAAGGTCCGCAACCTTACCCTTGTACCGCGGATCAAGGAGAGTGGCCAGCCAGTAATGGTCCCTCTCCTTGATCCGAAGAACACGAGGATCCTTCCGCAGGCTTTGCAGGATCAGGGAGGCCATGCAGCGTAGGTTAGCTGAGGCATTCGGTCCGGAGTCTTCTGGGTCACTGAGGATGACATGATCGCCAGCCACCTCCTCCCAGCCACGTACAAGTCCACTGGTTTGTTGGGACTGTACATCATCCCTAAAAGACTGCTGCTGCTGAGTGCCAGGCTCCACCTCCATGCCCACACAATCCTCCTCCTCCTCCTCCTCCTCCTCCTCATCCTCTTCCTGTGTGATGGGTGGGACAGAAGGAACACTGTCCGGATAAAGGGGGCCTTGAGAGGCAAGGAAGTCCTCCTCTTCCTGCCTCTGTTCTGCCTCAAGTGCCCTGTCCATTATCCCACGCAGCGTATGCTCCAACAGGTGGACAAGAGGGACAGTGTCACTGATGCATGCACTGTCACTGCTCACCATCCTTGTGGCCTCCTCAAATGGTGAGAGGACAGTGCATGCATCCCTGATCATGCTCCACTGACGTGGGGAAAAAAAACCAAGCTCCCCTGACCCTGTCCTGGTGCCGTAGTCGCAAAGGTACTCATTGATGGCCCTCTGCTGCATGTGCAGTCGCTGCAGCATGGCCAACGTTGAGTTCCACCTGGTGGGCATGTCACATATTAGGCGGTTCTTGGGCAGGTTCAGCTCCTTTTGCAGCTCAGTCAGCCGAGCACTGGCATTATAAGATCGGCGGAAATGCACACAGACTTTCCTGGCCTGCCTCAGGACATCTTGTAAGCCTGGGAACCTGCCCAAGAACCGCTGCACCACCAGGTTGAGGACGTGAGCCATGCAGGGCACATGGGTGAGCTGCCCCTGTCGCAGGGCGGAGAGGAGGTTGGTGCCATTGTCAGAAACGACCATTCCTGGCTTAAGCTGACGTGGCGTCAACCACCTCTCGGCCTGCCCCTGCAGAGCTGCCAGAACCTCTGGCCCAGTGTGGCTCCTGTCCCCCAAACACACCAGCGCAAGCACGGCATGGCATCTTTTTGCCTGCGTACTTGCGTAGCCCCTTGTACGCCTACGGAGCACCGCTGGTTCCAAGGACAGAGCACTGGAGGAAGAAGAAGAGGAGGGGGTGGAGGAGAGAGGTGTGTCACAACCAGTAGCAGTAGTCGCGTTTTGGAGGCGTGGTGGCGGAACAACCTCCAACACTACTGCACCTTGTCCTGCATCCCTCCCAGCTGCCAATAGAGTGACCCAATGGGCCGTGAAAGAAAGGTACCGTCCCTGTCCATGCCTGCTGGACCATGAGTCAGCGGTAATATGCACCTTACCGCTGACCGCCCTGTCCAGCGAGGCATGGACATTGCCCTCCACATGCCGGTAGAGAGACGGAATCGCCTTCCGCGAGAAAAAGTGGCGTTTGGGAACCTGCCACTGAGGAACCGCACATTGAACAAACTCACGGAAGGGGGCCGAGTCTACCAACTGAAAAGGCAGCAGTTGAAGTGCTAGCAATTTAGCCAGGCTAGCATTCAACCGCTGGGCATGTGGATGGCTGGGAGTGTACTTCTTTCTACGGTCCAGCAGCTGGGGCAGGGAAATTTGCCTGCTGCAATCGGACGTCGGTGTACTGCAAGTACTTGGTTGTGACACACCTAATTCTACACCTTCAGTCCTCTCAGAGCAGCTTTCAGAGAGGACTGAAGGTGTAGTGGGGATGGAGATCCCAGCTGAGGAGGAGCAAGGAGAGGTCCGCTTAGTTCTTTGGTGTGGGTCTTTTATGTGTGCCTGCCAACGAGCTGCATGGCAGGTCGCCATATGTCTGGTCATGCTTGTGGTGCCCAAGCGGCTGATGTTTTGGCCACGCGAGATACGCTTGAGACAAATATTGCAAATAGCAGTGGTGCGATCTGCTGCACTCGTCTCAAAAAAGGCCCACACCAAAGAACTTTTCTGATAACGTGCAGAGGCAGCGCCCTGCACAGGCGGAGCTCTGCGGTGTTGTACAGTTGCTGTGCTGGCCTCTACCTGGCCTCCAGGGGGCATCCTGCCTCGTTGGACATGTGACGCCGCATCCTCCTCCTCCTCGTCCTCCTCCTCATCCTCTCTCCCTTCAGGCACCCACGTGGAGTCAGTGACCTCATCATCCCCTCCCTCTTCACCACTAGAGCAAACCTGGCAGTAAGCTGCAGCTGGTGGAACAGTACTGCCAGATTCCTCAAGCTGGGTATCATCATCCGAGCCTTCGAATCGTTGGGCATCCTCCTGGAGCATGTACCCAACACTGTGCTCAAAGAGTTCGGGGGACTCCTCAGGAGGACATGGTGGGTCTAGGGAAGGGGTGGCTGATGATGCTCTGTCAGTACCCTGAGCCTGGGTGAGAGAGGATGAGGAGGATGAGGAGGGCTTGGTCATCCATTCTACCAAGCCTTCAGCATGATGCGGCTCCACATGTCCAGCTGCCGAAAACAAAGACGCGCGTGTCCCATGGCCACGTGCTGATGACGATGCACGACCACGTCCACGGCCACGTCCACTAGAAACAGAGCCTGCCTGCCCTGTGTTCTTGGCTCTGCACGCTCTGCCTCCCCTTGGTGGTCTTCCAGCCATTGTAGTCGGTAGTCCTGTGGGTGCTGCTGAGAAGAATATATAGGAGCTCTGTGTGATGCCACTAACACACTAGAAGTCCTGTGGGTGCTGCTGAGAAGAAAATATAGGAGCTCTGTGTGATGCCACTAACACACTAGAAGTCCTATGGGTGCTTCTGCAAAGAAAATAGAGGAGCTCTGTGTGATGCCACTAACACACTAGAAGTCCTGTGGGTGCTTATGCAAAGAAAATAGAGGAGCTCTGTGTGATGCCACTAACACACTAGAAGTCCTGTGGGTGCTTCTGCAAAGAAAATAGAGGAGCTCTGTGTGATGCCACTAACACACTAGAAGTCCTGTGGGTGCTTCTGAGAAGAAAATAGAGGAGCTCTGTGTGATGCCACTAACACACTAGAAGTCCTGTGGGTGCTTCTGCAAAGAAAATAGAGGAGCTCTGTGTGATGCCACTAACACACTAGAAGTCCTGTGGGTGCTTATGCAAAGAAAATAGAGGAGCTCTGTGTGATGCCACTAACACACTAGAAGTCCTGTGGGTGCTTCTGCAAAGAAAATATAGGAGCTCTGTGTGATGCCACTAACACACTAGAAGTCCTGTGGGTGCTTCTGCAAAGAAAATAGAGGAGCTCTGTGTGATGCCACTAACACACTAGAAGTCCTGTGGGTGCTTCTGCAAAGAAAATAGAGGAGCTCTGTGTGATGCCACTAACACACTAGAAGTCCTGTGGGTGCTTCTGCAAAGAAAATAGAGGAGCTCTGTGTGATGCCACTAACACACTAGAAGTCCTGTGGGTGCTGCTGAGAAGAAAATATAGGAGCTCTGTGTGATGCCACTAACACACTAGAAGTCCTATGGGTGCTTCTGCAAAGAAAATAGAGGAGCTCTGTGTGATGCCACTAACACACTAGAAGTCCTGTGGGTGCTTCTGCAAAGAAAATAGAGGAGCTCTGTGTGATGCCACTAACACACTAGAAGTCCTGTGGGTGCTTCTGCAAAGAAAATAGAGGAGCTCTGTGTGATGCCACTAACACACTAGAAGTCCTGTGGGTGCTGCTGAGAAGAAAATATAGGAGCTCTGTGTGATGCCACTAACACACTAGAAGTCCTATGGGTGCTTCTGCAAAGAAAATAGAGGAGCTCTGTGTGATGCCACTAACACACTAGAAGTCCTGTGGGTGCTTATGCAAAGAAAATAGAGGAGCTCTGTGTGATGCCACTAACACACTAGAAGTCCTGTGGGTGCTTCTGCAAAGAAAATAGAGGAGCTCTGTGTGATGCCACTAACACACTAGAAGTCCTGTGGGTGCTTATGCAAAGAAAATAGAGGAGCTCTGTGTGATGCCACTAACACACTAGAAGTCCTGTGGGTGCTTCTGCAAAGAAAATAGAGGAGCTCTGTGTGATGCCACTAACACACTAGAAGTCCTGTGGGTGCTTATGCAAAGAAAATAGAGGAGCTCTGTGTGATGCCACTAACACACTAGAAGTCCTGTGGGTGCTTCTGCAAAGAAAATAGAGGAGCTCTGTGTGATGCCACTAACACACTAGAAGTCCTGTGGGTGCTGCTGAGAAGAAAATAGAGGAGCTCTGTGCGATGGGACTAACACACTTCAAGTCCTATAGGTGCTTCTGAGAAGAAAATGTAGGTCTGTGTGTAATGGGACTAACACACTTCAAGTCCTATAGGTGCTTCTGGGAAGAAAATGTAGGTCTGTGTGTAATGGGACTAACACACTTCAAGTCCTATAGGTGCTTCTGGGAACAAAATATATGATCTCTGTGTGATGGGACTAACACACTTCAAGTCCTATAGGTGCTTCTGGGAACAAAATATATGATCTCTGTGTGATGGGACTAACACACTTCAAGTCCTATAGGTGCTTCTGGGAAGAAAATGTAGGTCTGTGTGTAATGGGACTAACACACTTCAAGTCCTATAGGTGCTTCTGGGAAGGAAATAAAGGTCTGTGTGATGGGACTAACACACTTCAAGTCCTATAGGTGCTTCTGGGAACAAAATATATGATCTCTGTGTGATGGGACTAACACACTTCAAGTCCTATAGGTGCTTCTGGGAAGAAAATGTAGGTCTGTGTGTAATGGGACTAACACACTTCAAGTCCTATAGGTGCTTCTGGGAAGGAAATAAAGGTCTGTGTGATGGGACTAACACACTTCAAGTCCTATAGGTGCTTCTGGGAAGAAAATGTAGGTCTGTGTGTAATGGGACTAACACACTTCAAGTCCTATAGGTGCTTCTGGGAACAAAATATATGATCTCTGTGTGATGGGACTAACACACTTCAAGTCCTATAGGTGCTTCTGGGAAGAAAATGTAGGTCTGTGTGTAATGGGACTAACACACTTCAAGTCCTATAGGTGCTTCTGGGAACAAAATATATGATCTCTGTGTGATGGGACTAACACACTTCAAGTCCTATAGGTGCTTCTGGGAAGAAAATGTAGGTCTGTGTGTAATGGGACTAACACACTTCAAGTCCTATAGGTGCTTCTGGGAACAAAATATATGATCTCTGTGTGATGGGACTAACACACTTCAAGTCCTATAGGTGCTTCTGGAAGAAAATGTAGTTCTGTGTGTTATGGGACTAACACACTTCAAGTCCTATAGGTGCTTCTGGGAAGAAAATGTAGGTCTGTGTGTAATGGGACTAACACACTTCAAGTCCTATAGGTGCTTCTGGGAACAAAATATATGATCTCTGTGTGATGGGACTAACACACTTCAAGTCCTATAGGTGCTTCTGGGAAGAAAATGTAGGTCTGTGTGATGGGACTAACACACTTCAAGTCCTATAGGTGCTTCTGGGAACAAAATATAGGAGCTCTGCCTGCCTGCCACGAACACACTACAAGTCCTATAGGTGCTTCTGGGAACAAAATATAGGAGCTCTGCCTGCCTGCCACGAACACACTACAAGTCCTATAGGTGCTTCTGGGAAGAAAATGTAGGTCTGTGTGTAATGGGACTAACACACTTCAAGTCCTATAGGTGCTTCTGGGAACAAAATATATGATCTCTGTGTGATGGGACTAACACACTTCAAGTCCTATAGGTGCTTCTGGGAAGAAAATGTAGGTCTGTGTGATGGGACTAACACACTTCAAGTCCTATAGGTGCTTCTGGGAACAAAATATAGGAGCTCTGCCTGCCTGCCACGAACACACTACAAGTCCTATAGGTGCTTCTGGGAACAAAATATAGGAGCTCTGCCTGCCTGCCACGAACACACTACAAGTCCTATAGGTGCTTCTGGGAACAAAATATAGGAGCTCTGCCTGCCTGCCACGAACACACTACAAGTCCTATAGGTGCTTCTGGTAAAAAAATATAGGAGCTCTGCCTGCCTGCCACGAACACACTACAAGTCCTATAGGTGCTTCTGGTAACAAAATATAGGAGCTCTGCCTGCCTGCCACTAACACACTACAAGTCCTATAGGTGCTTCTGGGAACAAAATATAGGAGCTCTGCCTGCCTGCCACGAACACACTACAAGTCCTATAGGTGCTTCTGGGAACAAAATATAGGAGCTCTGCCTGCCTGCCACGAACACACTACAAGCCCCTCTTTCTTAATCAATCTTTGTAACTGAATCTATCTAACTCAATCTCTGTAAGTAAATCTCTCTAACTAACTAAATGCAGCAGAGTGTCACAGATCTAGCCTGCTCAATCTGCGCCGGAACAGCATGTGACCGGCGCAGACGGCGTGGCGGCCTTTTATAGGGGGGGCGTGTACTACAGCCCCTGAGCTGTAATTGGCTACAGGCGTCCTGCCTGTAGCCAATTATGGCTCTTCGAAATTCCGGGGCTGTTGATTGGCCAAGCATGCGGGGTCACAGTGCATGCTTGGCCAATCATCAGCCAGCAATGCACTGCGCCGGCCGCGCCGGCCGCAATGCATTGCGGGGCCGCTCGCATCACACGAACGTGATGCGAGCGGCCAAAATAGTTCTGGGCTCGCCGAGCGAGCGAACGCCCGGTGCTCGATGCGAACGTGGGTTCGCATCGAGCACCGGGCCCATCCCTAGCTACCAGCAGGAACAACACCGGGCCCATCCCTAGCTACCAGTCTAGGAACAGACAAAGTCTTCGCATATTGGAGTCGCGGAGTGTTTCTGATTTGTAAGCATAAGGTGACGTGGAAATTTTAAATTGTTGGATTTTCTTTATGGTTGTGTATCGAAATCCAGAAGTTTTTTTTTTCATTCTGCATGTGGCATTTCTTTTCACCCTAGTCGTGATCAAACATTATGACAGAACTGAATTGATCTTGCTGTTTTTTTATGTTCGCGCAGGGTGTGTGACAACTTTTGTCAAAAAGAGTTTCGATCATTGTGTTCCTGGGTGTCGGGCTTGTAGGCTTGGTGATAGAAAGTTGTGGTCTGGTGTTCGCTCTTATGTGCTCGAGAGAAGGGAAGAACATGCTGTAGTAGATTGTTGTGAGGTGAAGAAAACATATATTTGGTATGAATAAGAAGATATATAAAGTGGTAATTGTAGTTGAGTAGTAGTGCTTCTAGCTCCCAATTTAAATTGATGGTTAAACATGAAGCAAAACATCACAAGGCTAAAACACTTTCAAATTTGAATAGTAGGGTCTGATTGCTGTTAAGCTGGCTGTTAAAAATGTGCTACACAAATTTGTCACATGTATAATACCTTTTACCGCGCTTAGTGAGGCTAATTAATATGATAATAAAGACACTCGCGCAGAATAAGTTGTATATCAGTGCTCACGTTGGTGCATGGTAATAGAAACACGCAAGATTGTAGAACGTTGTAGACTCGTATAAGCCTGATATTATGTAGTGTGAGTGTTTGTGTGGGTGTAGTATTAGGAAGCTCGCCACTACTGAGAAAGTGATTATAAGGTTTTAGATTTGTGAGTTTTTTACTGATAGAGAATATTATAAAGATTAGCTAATATTGTTTGCTTGGGGGTTGTCACAGAAGTATAGTATTGGATCACTGGCTCTTCGATTACAATAGACTCTCTCACATTGTGGGGCGGTTTTGGACTTATGAGGAAGTGATAAGCATAGGCTGTGTGTGCACTTTGGTAGAGAGGTGCTATGGCGCAGTTGAGTTGTGCAGAGGTGAATTTGGTCTGAGTTCTTAAATATTAGGTCGGGTTGTTGTTGTCGCGCTAAGAGATTGTGTGTGTTTGTGCTTTTAATGAAAGGATGATCACCCCAGAATCATTCAGGCAGTCATAGATTGGTGTATATAATTTGTGAATTAGAGGGTTGGTGCTCATGTCATTTGATCAGACGCCCATGATGTTCAGATCACTTTGTTAGAACCGCTAGAGCTCTCTTTCTCGCTGCGCTAGTTACAGTGGGCGCAGGTCTTTTTGGGGATTGTCAGGTACGCGCTCTACAGCTTGTGTGCGCTCGATCTAGGATAGAGGTGAGACACAGAAGAAGTTAGTCAGAAGCTTCAGGCTCGAGATTGGATTGTTCGGAGTCGCACTGGTGGGAACAGCCGAGGGTAGTGCTATTGCTGCCAGCAGAGTGTATCTTTCAAATTTGTATTAGGGGGTGTACGCTGGACGCTTTGACTGGGGGCTTATTCTATATATAGACCGAATTGGTGCTTTGATTCTAAACCATGGGGTCTCGCTAAAGCCATATTATAGCTTTGCGTGCGGTGGGGCACACGCATTTGGTGGAGCATTTTATCCGCTATTGATGTGCTTGCACGTGGTGGCTAGATGATATAAAGTTATAATTGTGCTTGTGGTGTTTGTGTGATATGAGTAGAGTGTGACGGGCATTTTGAAAACCTTTGTCGTATATGGAATTCGCTCCGGGTCCTCTCACTGACCTGTTAGAGATATATCGTCGCATCAGCGGTTCTCGGGTGTCTCGCACCGCCTTTGTAATAGAGTCGCCAGTGCTGTACCTCTCATAAGCACTTGTGTAAAGATATCCGACAGGATCATGTCCCCCAGACGTGTAATTTCTCGGCATTGTAATTCGTCCCGCCACTGAGGAATTATGTTGTCCTCGTCGCTATCCTAAACCTCGTCTCAGACTTGGTGTAGATGGTGATCCTTTCGAGTTTCTATTTCTCCCTCGCCTCGAACATTGCTCGCACTAGTCAGTGCTTCACCAAGAGCGTGTTGTAGTATTGGTCGTGGTGGTGATGAGAGTATTGGGGGAGTTGATTGGGCTGAGTATATAGTTGAGATCTGCTAGGGTTACAAGTAGTATTCGTCATGGAGGTATTGGACGTTGGAAAGAGAGTGGCGCCAGGTATATGCAGGTTAATGCAGAGTATCGAGAGGTATTGGCTGGGTAATGCAGAGTATCGCAGAGTATATGCAGGGTTAATGCAGAGTATCGCCAGCAGAGTATTGGTGGGGTAATGCAGAGGATATGCTGGGGTTATGCAGGAGTATGCAGAGTAGTATTGCTGGGTAATGCAGATGTATCGCCAGAGTATTGCTGGGTTGTAATTGGCTAGAGTTGTAGCTCTTCGAAATTCCGGGGCTGTGATTGGCCAAGCATGCGGGGTCACAGTGCATGCTTGGCCAATCATCAGCCAGCAATGCACTGCGCCGGCCGCGCCGGCCGCAATGCATTGCGGGGCCGCTCGCATCACACGAACGTGATGCGAGCGGCCAAAATAGTTCTGGGCTCGCCGAGCGAGCGAACGCCCGGTGCTCGATGCGAACGTGGGTTCGCATCGAGCACCGGGCCCATCCCTAGCTACCAGCAGGAACAACAAACAAACTGGTCTAACAAACTTCCAAATGGCATTTCTACACAAACATGCAAAGAGGGTAAGTGATGCGGGTTCGGGCAGTTCCTCCTCCTCCGGGGTCCATGGCTGATCGCACACGTAATGTTTGGAGGGTAGCCACCCATAATGTACAGGGATTGAATTCGCCCCTCAAACGAAAAAAGGTTTTCAATACATATAAGTCGTCTAAATTGGACATCGTCCTTCTGCAAGAAACCCATTTCCCCATTGGATATAGCCCCAAATTTATCCATTCTCATTTTCCTAAATTTTACATGGCCAATGCGGAAAATAAAACCAAAGGGGTGGCAGTGGCTATAGCGAAGACATGTAACTTAACTTGGATCTCTGATAAGAAAGACCCCGGGGGTAGGTACATATTAGTCAAAGGCACAATAGAGGGTCAGCTATACTCCATAATCTCCTACTGCTCTCCTAATAAGGGGCAAGCTGCCTTTTTCAGATGCCTCCTTCAAACCCTAACCCCACTGCTTGAGGGTATGGTCATATTTGGGGGGGACTCCAATGTGGCCTTTGATCAAGGCCTAGACAAGTCTAGACCTCTGAATGCACAACTTACCCGCCCTTCCAACGAAATCCTCAAAATAGCAAAACTGATACATGCACAGGGGTTGGCAGACGTCTAGAGGGAGCTGAACCCCAATAGAAGAGACTACACCAATTTTTCACACCCACACAACACCTACGCCAGAATAGATCATCTCCTAGTCCGATCCCAAACAATCCCACTCGTTTTGAAATCTCACATTACTGATTCTAGCTTGTCTGATCACTCTATGGTGGTTATGACTCTCCAATCCCACTACAACAGACCGGACCAGAGACAATGGAGAGTCAATGAGTCCATTCTCTCTGATAGAAGCAATAAAAACCCTAAAGACTGGCTCTGCCCCTGGGCCAGATGGTCTATCGAACCCTTACTACAAAACGTTTGCAGACATCTTGGCCCCATACTTATCTAAATTCTTTAACTACACAACGAAAGGTAACCCACTTAATCCTCAGCTTAATGCTGCTTTTAATTGCAGTTATCCCAAAACCAGACAAAAATCCGAAGTTGGGAACTACCACCCCATCTCCTTAATTAACTTATCAAGATCCTGACCAAAATTATCGCAAACCGCATTGCTGTTTTCATTAATACTTACATCCATAAGGATCAAGTGGGTTTCATTCCGGGCAGACAAGGCCCAGACCAGATACGGAGGACAATCAATGTTATGTCTATTCTCCAAACTAATTGGGATGGTGGCCCCAAACAATCGGGAATACTCCTATCATTAGACCTACAAAAGGCCTTTGATTCCGTCTCCTGGCCCTACATCTTCACCATATTAAAGCGATGGGGTTTTGGTCAACGTTTTATGAGCCTCATACAGGCACTTTACTCCACTCCCTCCGCAAAGGTTCGGATTCAAGGCTTCAACTCTAAACCCATATCGATAAGACAGGGGACCACTCAAGTCCTTTAACAACTTCAGCCCCGGAAGATTTTACCCCCTTCCTGACCAGAGCACTTTTTGTGATTCGGCACTACGTCGTTTTAACTGACAATTGCGCGGCCGTGCGAAGTTGTACCCAAACAAAATTGATGTCCTCTTTTTTCCCACAAATAGAGCTTTGCAGCATAGTAACATGGAGCTGCTGAACAGGGGTGCGTGTGTAAAGTTGCTTCCATAGAAGTCAGGGAGGTGGCAGTGGGTGTGGCAAAGAGAGTAGAAGGGATTGGATAGCTACCAGGGTGAAAAAAAGGGCGGGTTTTGGTGAAAATTAGCATTTGCATACAATCCTACTAAAGTCCACAAATCCATTTTCAGTAATTGCCCTCCACCAGGCCAGGACCTCTTTACGGTGATATAACCTCCTCTACTGATCCCACAGAATTCCTGAACCCTCTTTCATCTCCCTACTCCAGTGGCCTCCAATCAAGGTGCAAGTTTTCCTGGGTTGCCACACCCACTCTGTCCTATCTCCTCTTATTTTTTGTGTTACAACACCCACCCCTAATGGTTCTTCATCCCAATACCTCCCCTGTGCTTGCCCCCACAATGCTGACACCATCTCCCCTTTTTATCAGTCACCACCCAAATCTATGCTCCTTCTCCCCTTACCCAACTCATGCCACCCATTTTAACTGTCCGACACTGGGCTATATAGGCACCCAATACCTTCCCACCCCTCCTCAAATTCAACATGCCACAGCAGGGATTTGAACTCGCAACCTCACGACAACACATCAGGCGCTTTACCCATTGCACCACCACTGGAGGTGCTTGCAAAGACCTCTAAAAAACACGGCCATATCAGACATAGTAACTGTAGACTCTATACCAAGCGATTTTAATACACCCAGAAGAGCCTCAGCCAAATGCTCTACTGCAGGAAGACGGCAACGGTGGCCTGTTCACCATGTGGTCCTCGTTAGTATAGTGGTGAGTATCCCCGCCTGTCACGTGGGAGACCGGGGTTCGATTCCCCGACGGGGAGATGAGTTTTCATTTTCAACACACTTTACCAGCTACGCTCAACTCAAGTCCTTTAACCACTCCACTTAACCAGAAGATTTTACCCCCTTCCTGACCAGAGCACTTTTTGTGATTCGGCACTACGTCGTTTTAACTGACAATTGCGCGGTCGTGCGAAGTTGTACCCAAACAAAATTGATGTCCTCTTTTTTCCCACAAATAGAACTTTCTTTTGGTGGTATATGATCAGCTATGCGTTTTTTTTTTTTTTGCTCTATAAACAAAAAAAGAGCGACAATTTGGAAAAAAAAAGCAATGTTTTTTACTTTTTGCTATTATAAATATCCCCCAAAAATATATAAAAAAACACATTTTTTTCCTCAGTTTAGACCGATATGTATTCTTCTACATATTTTTGGTAAAAATCGCAATAAGCGTATATTGATTGGTTTGCGCAAAGTTATAGCATCTACAAAATAGGGGATAGTTTTATGGCATTTTTATTATTCGCTTTTTTTATTAGTAATGGCGGCGATCTGCGATTTTTATCATGACTGCGACACTATGGCGGACACATTGGACACTATTTTGGGACCATTGTCATTTATACAGCGATCAGTGCGGGCACCCAAAAGGCGGCAAATTTAAAGGGACGCCCATTTGCCTGCCTGTGCCATTCCGCCGACATATATGTGTGGGCGGCGGTCGGCAAGCAGTTAAATGGTCTTTTAGGAGGGGCCTTATATAACTTCTTCCCAATTCCTTTCTTGGTGTTTTTCTACCCACCTACACTCCACCCCCCCCCCACTTTTCCTGAAGCCCTTTTAAGTGCTCCCCCACCTACCTCCAGTTTTTTCATCCCAATCCTTCCCCTAGACCCCTTTATCAGTGTCCACCTGTGCTTTACCTTTTCCCCCAACCCCTTTTCAGGGCTCCCCACCAGTCCTTATTTAATCGGCACAATATCATCTTTTATATTTTAGCCCAAAATTCAGGATTCGTTTGGGTTTGATGAATAAAATGTATTACCGTGTATTGCAAGAATAATTCTGCAATAATTCTGGCACTAGACCTCCTGTGTAACTTTAAAGTTTTACCTATGGATAATTAAATTGTATTTATTTTTTTCTACAGGGCCTTTGATAAAAAAAGATATGGTGTTTGGTGGTTCTACGAAATTTGTATGCACATGCTAATTTTGTCTTGTATATTTCTGCCCACACTGGGCTTGATAGGTGATCCTCTGCACCCAATCCTCCATATTACTGAGCCCAAGCAAGTCAATACCTTTCCCCAACTTCAAATTCAGCAGGTGGTTAAGGTTAGATAGGCGGCCTCAAAAACACATGATAAGACCCCAGCATTTTCCAAAGCATAGTAGGGCAGGGATTGAATAGGAAACACAGTAAAACTGACAGTTATTCAGCGAGTAGAAGGGAATGGATAGCTACCATGGTGAAAAAAAAGGGGGGGGTTTTGGTGAAAATTAGCATTTGCATAAAATCCTACTAAAGTTCACAAATCCATTTTCAGTAATTGCCCTCCACCAGGCCAGGACCTCTTTACGGTGATCCAACACCAACCTGCTCTACTGACCCCTCAGAATTCCTGAACCCTGTTTCACCAATCACCTCCCTACTGCCAATTTCAGTGCCCTCCTCTCAAGGTGCAAGCTTTCCTGGGTTTCCACACCCACTTTGTCCTATCTCCGCCCATTTTTTGTGTTTCAACACCCACCCCTGATAGTTCTTCAACCCTATCCCTCCCCTGGGCTTCCCCCCACAATGCTGACACCATCTCCCCTTCTCCCCTTACCCAACTCATGCCACCCATTTTAACTGTCCGACACTGGGCTAGATAGGCAATCCTCTGCACCCAATACCTTCCCACCCCTCCTCAAATTCAACATGCCACAGCAGGGATTTGAACTCGCAACCTCACGACAACACATCAGGCGCTTTACCCATTGCACCACCACTGGAGGTGCTTGCAAAGACCTATAAAAAACACGGCCATATCAGACATAGTAACTGTGCACTCTATACCAAGCGATTTTAATACACCCAGAAGAGCCCCAGCCAAATGCTCTACTGCAGGAAGACGGCAACGGTGGCCTGTTCACCATGTGGTCCTCGTTAGTATAGTGGTGAGTATCCCCGCCTGTCACGCGGGAGACCGGGGTTCGATTCCCCGACGGGGAGATGAGATTTCATTTTCAACACACTTTACCAGCTACGCTCAACTCAAGTCCTTTAACCACTTCAGCCCCAGAAGATTTTACCCCCTTCCTGACCAGAGCACTTTTTGTGATTCGGCACTACGTCGTTTTAACTGACAATTGCGCGGTCGTGCGAAGTTGTACCCAAACAAAATTGATGTCCTCTTTTTTCCCACAAATAGAACTTTCTTTTGGTGGTATTTGATCAGCTATGCGTTTTTTTTTTTGCGCTATAAACAAAAAAAGAGCGACAATTTGGAAAAAAAAAAAAGCAATGTTTTTTACTTTTTGCTATTATAAATATCCCCCAAAAATATATAAAAAAACACATTTTTTTCCTCAGTTTAGACCGATATGTATTCTTCTACATATTTTTGGTAAAAAAAAAAAATCGCAATAAGCGTATATTGATTGGTTTGCGCAAAGTTATAGCATCTACCAAATAGGGGATAGTTTTATGGCATTTTTATTATTTGCTTTTTTTATTAGTAATGGCGGCGATCTGCGATTTTTATCATGACTGCGACACTATGGCGGACACATTGGACACTATTTTGGGACCATTGTCATTTATACAGCGATCAGTGCGGGCACCCAAAAGGCGGCAAATTTAAAGGGACGCCCATTTGCCTGCCTGTGCCATTCCGCCGACATATATGTGTGGGCGGCGGTCGGCAAGCAGTTAAATGGTCTTTTAGGAGGGGCCTTATATAACTTCTTCCCAATTCCTTTCTTGGTGTTTTTCTACCCACCTACGCTCCACACCCCCCCCCCCACTTTTCCTGAAGCCCTTTTAAGTGCTCCCCCACCTACCTCCATTTTTTTTCATCCCAATCCTTCCCCTAGACCCCTTTATCAGTGTCCACCTGTGCTTTACCTATTCCCCCAACCCCTTTTCATACTTAAGTGTTTCGGAACATCAAACCCAATTTAAACAATAGTCAAGGACAACACAAGTAAACACAAAATGCAATTTTAAATGAAGGTGTTTATTATTAAAGGTGAAAAAAAATCCAAACCATCATGGCCCTGTGTGAAAAAAGTGATTGACCCCCTTGTTAAACATACTATAACTGTGGTGTTGTCCACACCTGAGTTCAATTTCTCTAGCCACACTTAGGCCTAATTAATTGCCACTACTGTTCATAATCTGTGGTTGTCCACACTTGCTTCTGTTCTTCAATTTGCTCTTCTCTCACTTCTTTCTTCGCTCTTTGATTCACATCAATCAAGGCATCACTTAAATAGGAGCTGCTTGACACTGTAAAAGGTCCACCAGACGATCCTTAAAAGCTACACATCATGCGCCGAGACCCAAAAAATTCAAAAACAAAATCCTCAAAGAACGATAGTATTCTTCTGACAATGGTATCAAAAGAAAAATCGCAATAAGTATATGATTGGTTTTGCGCAAAGTTATTAGCATCTACCTAAATAGGGGATAGTTTAAGGCATTTTTTAGTATTTGCTTTTTTTTTAGTAATGGGAGCGTGTATCTGCGGATTTTTTATAATGACTGCGACACTATGGCGGGAACACATTGGACACTATTTTGGGACCTTTGTCATTTTATCCAGCGATCAGTTGCGGGGGCACCTCAAAGAAGAACGACCATTGTGCTGCCTGTATCCACAAATGGCGAAGACATGGAACAGGGTTACTCCTTCCCAGGCGTGGCCGGCCGCCCAAAATTACCCCAAGAGCGCAGCGACGACTCCATCCAAGAGGTCACAAAAGACCCCACAACAACAAAGTCCAAGAACTGCAGGCATTATCCACAAAATGGCGAAGACATGGAACAGAGGAGAACTTCCCCAGGAGAGTTCCGGCAGCCCCAAAGTACCCCAAGAGCGCACCCGACTTGCTCAGTCCAAGGTCAGTCGATATTGGTAAAAAACCATCAGGAATAAGGCGTAAATACAAGAATGCCTGCATGAGAGTGCCAAAGTTAAGCATCACAAAAGGGATAGTTTTAGACATCAAACTCGTCTCAATTTCTCCAACAACTCCCAAGGAACTGATCCCAAGGAACTGCAGGCCTCAATTCCTCAGTTAGGTCAGCGTTCCCATGCCTCACCATCAGGTCAGCGTTCATGCCTCACCATCAGAAAAGAACTGGGCAAAAATGGCCTGCATTGGCAGAGTTCCAAGGAGAAAACACCTGCTGAGCAAAAAGAACATCAAAGCTCGTCTCAATTTCTCCACATCACATCTGATGATCCCAGAAAAAGAACTTTTGGGGACAACATTCGTGTGGACCGAATGAGACAAAAGTGGAACTCCTGGTAGGTTCCAAGTATAAGATGGCGTTGTAACACTGCAATTCATAAAAAGAACATTATACCTAGAAGACTTGCCGAACACTGAAAGGAATTTCAATGAAAAATTCCCTGCTGTCTACCAAGAGATCTGAAGGAGAATTATCCCGACCATCTGTTACGTTATCGTCGCAAACGCTATGTGGTTGCAGTAGTTGCTGCTAGGGTGCTAACATTAACCAAGTTAGTAAAATATGGTGTTAGGGTTCTGGCTGTTTTGCTGCTTCAGTGACCTGGAAGACTTGTTGCGTGATGAAAGGAACTATGACTTCGAATGCTGTCTACCAATGAGATCCTTTGGAATGAGAATTTCCGACCATCTGTTCGTGAACTCAAGCTGAAACGATCTTGGTCTTGCAGCAGGACAATGATCCTAATGCACACCCAGCTAATGTCCACCACCGAAGTCCACCACCCCGAATGGCTGAAGAATAACAATAATGAAGAACTAGGATGTTTGGCCTGACACCAAAGTCCTGACCAGAATCCTATTGAGATGTTTGGTATGCCCTAATAAGGCCGTACATTGGCTTCGAAAAACCCTCTTGCTTGTCGCTCTTTTCTGCATTTCCAGGAACGCGTAAATGGCCTCATTGATCGCAAACGCTCTGTTTGCAAAATTGTTTATTACGCCTTATAAATTGCACGTTATCGCAAACACCTTCATTTACACGACAATTGCAATTTTGATGGTTTGGACTTTTGTTTTGACCTTGACTAATAAACACCTTTCATTTACAAATTGCATTTCATGTTTCCGAAACACTTAGTGTGACTTGCCGACACTAGGCGAGACAACATTGGGACACTAATTTGTGGACCATTGTCCATTTATACAGCGATCAGTGCGGGCACCCATAAGTCGGCAAATTTAAAGGGACGCCTCATCTTGCCTGGACTTGTGCCCATTCCGCGACATAAGGGGGCCCAACCAGTATTAAGGTTTAGGGGGGCCGATCATCTTTTTCACACTTGGCCAAGATGGTTTGGAATATTATTTCACCTTTAATCATAAACAACCTTCATTTACTAATTCATTTGTGTTTACTGTGTTTGTCCTTGACTATTGTTTTAGAATTTGGTTTCATGTCCATAAAAAACACTTAAGCCCCAGAAGATTTTACCCCCTTCCTGACCAGAGCACTTTTTGTGATTCGGCACTACGTCGTTTATGTGTGGGCGGCGGTCGGCAAGCAGTTAAATGGTCTTTTAGGAGGGGCCTTATATAACTTCTTCCCAATTCCTTTCTTGGTGTTTTTCTACCCACCTACGCTCCACACCCCCCCCCCCACTTTTCCTGAAGCCCTTTTAAGTGCTCCCCCACCTACCTCCAGTTTTTTCATCCCAATCCTTCCCCTAGACCCCTTTATCAGTGTCCACCTGTGCTTTACCTATTCCCCCAACCCCTTTTCAGGGCTCCCCACCAGTCCTTATTTAATCGGCACAATATCATCTTTTATATTTTAGCCCAAAATTCAGGATTCGTTTGGGTTTTATGAATAAAATGTATTACCGTGTATTGCAAGAATAATTCTGCAATAATTCTGGCCCTAGACCTCCTGTGTAACTTTAAAGTTTTACCTATGGATAATTAAATTGTATTTATTTTTTTTCTACAGGGCCTTTGATAAAAAAAGATATGGTGTTTGGTGGTTCTACGAAATTTGTATGCAAATGCTAATTTTGGCTTGTATATTTCTGCCCACACTGGGCTTGATAGGTGATCCTCTGCACCCAATCCTCCATATTACTGAGCCCAAGCAAGTCAATACCTTTCCCCAACTTCAAATTCAGCAGGTGGTTAAGGTTAGATTGGCGGCCTCAAAAACACATGATAAGACCCCAGCATTTTCCAAAGCATAGTAGGGCAGGGATTGAATAGGAAACACAGTAAAACTGACAGTTATTCAGCGAGTAGAAGGGAATGGATAGCTACCAGGGTGAAAAAAAAGGGGGGGTTTTGGTGAAAATTAGCATTTGCATAAAATCCTACTAAAGTTCACAAATCCATTTTCAGTAATTGCCCTCCACCAGGCCAGGACCTCTTTACGGTGATCCAACACCAACCTGCTCTACTGACCCCTCAGAATTCCTGAACCCTGTTTCACCAATCACCTCCCTACTGCCAATTTCAGTGCCCTCCTCTCAAGGTGCAAGCATTCTTGGGTTGCCACACCCACTTTGTCCTATCTCCGCCCATTTTTTGTGTTTCAACACCCACCCCTGATGGTTCTTCAACCCTATCCCTCCCCTGGGCTTCCCCCCACATTGCTGACACCATCTCCACTTTTTATCAGTCACCACCCCCATCTACCCTTACCCAACTCATGCCACCCATTTTAACTGTCCGACTCTGGGCTAGATAGGCAATCCTCTGCACCCAATACCTTCCCACCGCTCCTGAAATTCAACATGCCACAGCAGGGATTTGAACTCGCAACCTCACGACGACACATCAGGCGCTTTACCCATTGCACCACCACTGGAGGTGTTTACAAAGACCTCTAAAAAACACGGCCATATCAGACATAGTAACTGTAGACTCTATACCAAGCGATTTTAATACACACTTTAATACACACTTCACACACTTCAAATTCAGCAGGTGGTTAAGGTTAGATAGGCGGCCTCAAAAACACATGATAAGACCCCAGCATTTTCCAAAGCATCACAAGCACCTCGGACAGTGGCACAGGTGCTAGAGCACCGGGCTCGCAAGTAAGAAGTCACAAGTTCGAATCCCTGGACCGGCATGCGGTAGAAGGTAATTTGGATTGCCTAGAGTACAGGTGACCGAAAATTAGCAAGGGCGTTGGCTGCTCCGTGTGGAGACCTCGAATGAGGAAAGTATCCAGACGGTGAGAAGAAGGGCTCATAAGGAGTGGAGCTGATCCAAGAGCCCAAGAGGTGGATAGCTATGCGCTGAAGGAAGCACAATTAGTAGGGCAGGGATTGAATAGGTAACACAGTTCAGCATGGAGCTTGGGGTTTGGTGCAGGGCAGGTTGAGGTGCCCCATAGACATAGGGAGGAGGTTGGCTAGTGCAGCATAGTAACATAGGGGTGCGTAGAAGTCGTGGAGGTGGCAGTGGGTGTGGCAAAGAGAGTAGAAGGGTATGGATAGCTACCAGGGTGAAAAAAAAGGAGGGGTTATGGTGAAAATTAGCATACAATCGTACTAAAGTTCACAAATCCTTTTTCTATAATTACCTCCCCAGGATCTCTTTACGGTGATTTAACCTCCTCTACTGATCCCGCTGAATTCCTGAACTCTCTTTCATCTCCCTACTCCAGTGACCTCCTCTCAAGGTGCAAGTTTTCCTGGGTTGCCACACCCACTTTGTCCTATCTCCTCCCATTTTTTGGGTTTCAACACCCACCAGTGATGGTTCTTCATCCCAATCCCGCCCCTGTGCTTGCCCCCACAATGCTGACACCATCTCCCCTTTTTATCAGTCACCACCCACATCTATGCTCCTTCTCCCCTTACCCAACTCATGCCACCCATTTTAACTGTCCGACACTGGGCTAGATAGGCAATCCTCTGCACCCAATACCTTCCCACCCCTCCTCAAATTCAACATGCCACAGCAGGGATTTGAACTTGCAACCTCACGACAACACATCAGGCGCTTTACCCATTGCACCACCACTGGAGGTGCTTGCAAAGACCTATAAAAAACACGGCCATATCAGACATAGTAACTGTGCACTCTATACCAAGCGATTTTAATACACCCAGAAGAGCCCCAGCCAAATGCTCTACTGCAGGAAGACGGCAACGGTGGCCTGTTCACCATGTGGTCCTCGTTAGTATAGTGGTGAGTATCCCCGCCTGTCACGCGGGAGACCGGGGTTCGATTCCCCGACGGGGAGATGAGTTTTCATTTTCAACACACTTTACCAGCTACGCTCAACTCAAGTCCTTTAACCACTTCAGCCCCAGAAGATTTTACCCCCTTCCTGACCAGAGCACTTTTTGTGATTCGGCACTACGTCGTTTTAACTGACAATTGCGCGGTCGTGCGAAGTTGTACCCAAACAAAATTGATGTCCTCTTTTTTCCCACAAATAGAACTTTCTTTTGGTGGTATTTGATCAGCTATGCGTTTTTTTTTTTGCGCTATAAACAAAAAAAGAGCGACAATTTGGAAAAAAAAAAAAGCAATGTTTTTTACTTTTTGCTATTATAAATATCCCCCAAAAATATATAAAAAAACACATTTTTTCCTCAGTTTAGACCGATATGTATTCTTCTACATATTTTTGGTAAAAAAAAAATCGCAATAAGCGTATATTGATTGGTTTGCGCAAAGTTATAGCATCTACCAAATAGGGGATAGTTTTATGGCATTTTTATTATTCGCTTTTTTTATTAGTAATGGCGGCGATCTGCGATTTTTATCATGACTGCGACACTATGGCGGACACATTGGACACTATTTTGGGACCATTGTCATTTATACAGCGATCAGTGCGGGCACCCAAAAGGCGGCAAATTTAAAGGGACGCCCATTTGCCTGCCTGTGCCATTCCGCCGACATATACAGTGGTGTGAAAAAGTGTTTGCCCCCTTCCTCATTTCCTGTTCCTTTGCATGTTTGTCACACTTAAGTGTTTCGGAACATCAAACCAATTTAAACAATAGTCAAGGACAACACAAGTAAACACAAAATGCAATTTGTAAATGAAGGTGTTTATTATTAAAGGTGAAAAAAAATCCAAACCATCATGGCCCTGTGTGAAAAAGTGATTGCCCCCCTTGTTAAAACATACTATAACTGTGGTTGTCCACACCTGAGTTCAATTTCTCTAGCCACACTTAGGCCTGATTATTGCCACACCTGTTCACAATCAAGGCATCACTTAAATAGGAGCTGCTTGACACAGTAAGGTCCACCAGACGATCCTTAAAAGCTACACATCATGCCGAGACCCAAAGAAATTCAGGAACAATTGAGAAAAAAAGTAATTGAGATCTATCAGTCTGGAAAGGGTTATAAAGCCATTTCCAAAGCTTTGGGAATCCAGCGAACCACAGTGAGAGCCATTATCCACAAATGGCGAAGACATGGAACAGTGGTGAACCTTCCCAGGAGTGGCCGGCCGCCCAAAATTACCCCAAGAGCGCAGCGACGACTCATCCAAGAGGTCACAAAAGACCCCACAACAACGTCCAAGGAACTGCAGGCCTCACTTGCCTCAGTTAAGGTCAGCGTTCATGCCTCCACCATCAGGAAAAGACTGGGCAAAAATGGCCTGCATGGCAGAGTTCCAAGGAGAAAACCACTGCTGAGCAAAAAGAACATCAAAGCTCGTCTCAATTTCTCCACAACACATCTTGATGATCCCCAAGACTTTTGGGACAACATTCTGTGGACCGATGAGACAAAAGTGGAACTCTTTGGAAGATGTGTGTCCAAGTATATCTGGCGTAGAAGGAACACTGCATTTCAGAAAAAGAACATTATACCAACAGTAAAATATGGTGGTGGTAGTGTGATGGTCTGGGGCTGTTTTGCTGCTTCAGGACCTGGAAGACTTGCCGTGATGAAAGGAACTATGAATTCTGCTGTCTACCAAGAGATCCTGAAGGAGAATTTCCGACCATCTGTTCGTGTACTCAAGCTGAAACGAACTTGGGTTCTGCAGCAGGACAATGATCCTAAACACACCAGCAAGTCCACCACCGAATGGCTGAAGAAAAACAAAATGAAGACTTTGGAGTGGCCTAGCCAAAGTCCTGACCTGAATCCTATTGAGATGTTGTGGTATGACCTTAAAAAGGCCGTCCATGCTCGAAAACCCTCTAATGTAACTGAATTAGGACAATTCTGCAAAGATGAGTGGGCCAAAATTCCTCCAGGACGCTGTAAATGCCTCATTGCACGTTATCGCAAACGCTTGGTTGCAGTTGTTGCTGCTAAGGGTGGCCCAACCAGTTATTAGGTTTAGGGGGCAATCACTTTTTCACACAGGGCCATGATGGTTTGGATTTTTTTTCACCTTTAATAATAAACACCTTCATTTACAAATTGCATTTTGTGTTTACTTGTGTTGTCCTTGACTATTGTTTAAATTGGTTTCATGTTCCGAAACACTTAAGTGTGACAAACATGCAAAGGAACAGGAAATGAGGAAGGGGGCAAACACTTTTTCACACCACTGTATGTGTGGGCGGCGGTCGGCAAGCAGTTAAATGGTCTTTTAGGAGGGGCCTTATATAACTTCTTCCCAATTCCTTTCTTGGTGTTTTTCTACCCACCTACGCTCCACACCCCCCCCCCCCCCCACTTTTCCTGAAGCCCTTTTAAGTGCTCCCCCACCTACCTCCAGTTTTTTCATCCCAATCCTTCCCCTAGACCCCTTTATCAGTGTCCACCTGTGCTTTACCTATTCCCCCAACCCCTTTTCAGGGCTCCCCACCAGTCCTTATTTAATCGGCACAATATCATCTTTTATATTTTAGCCCAAAATTCAGGATTCGTTTGGGTTTTATGAATAAAATGTATTACCGTGTATTGCAAGAATAATTCTGCAATAATTCTGGCCCTAGACCTCCTGTGTAACTTTAAAGTTTTACCTATGGATAATTAAATTGTATTTATTTTTTTTCTACAGGGCCTTTGATAAAAAAAGATATGGTGTTTGGTGGTTCTACGAAATTTGTATGCAAATGCTAATTTTGGCTTGTATATTTCTGCCCACACTGGGCTTGATAGGTGATCCTCTGCACCCAATCCTCCATATTACTGAGCCCAAGCAAGTCAATACCTTTCCCCAACTTCAAATTCAGCAGGTGGTTAAGGTTAGATTGGCGGCCTCAAAAACACATGATAAGACCCCAGCATTTTCCAAAGCATAGTAGGGCAGGGATTGAATAGGAAACACAGTAAAACTGACAGTTATTCAGCGAGTAGAAGGGAATGGATAGCTACCAGGGTGAAAAAAAAGGGGGGGTTTTGGTGAAAATTAGCATTTGCATAAAATCCTACTAAAGTTCACAAATCCATTTTCAGTAATTGCCCTCCACCAGGCCAGGACCTCTTTACGGTGATCCAATACCAACCTGCTCTACTGACCCCTCAGAATTCCTGAACCCTGTTTCACCAATCACCTCCCTACTGCCAATTTCAGTGCCCTCCTCTCAAGGTGCAAGCATTCTTGGGTTGCCACACCCACTTTGTCCTATCTCCGCCCATTTTTTGTGTTTCAACACCCACCCCTGATGGTTCTTCAACCCTATCCCTCCCCTGGGCTTCCCCCCACATTGCTGACACCATCTCCACTTTTTATCAGTCACCACCCCCATCTACCCTTACCCAACTCATGCCACCCATTTTAACTGTCCGACTCTGGGCTAGATAGGCAATCCTCTGCACCCAATACCTTCCCACCGCTCCTGAAATTCAACATGCCACAGCAGGGATTTGAACTCGCAACCTCACGACGACACATCAGGCGCTTTACCCATTGCACCACCACTGGAGGTGTTTACAAAGACCTCTAAAAAACACGGCCATATCAGACATAGTAACTGTAGACTCTATACCAAGCGATTTTAATACACACTTTAATACACACTTCACACACTTCAAATTCAGCAGGTGGTTAAGGTTAGATAGGCGGCCTCAAAAACACATGATAAGACCCCAGCATTTTCCAAAGCATCACAAGCACCTCGGACAGTGGCACAGGTGCTAGAGCACCGGGCTCGCAAGTAAGAAGTCACAAGTTCGAATCCCTGGACCGGCATGCGGTAGAAGGTAATTTGGATTGCCTAGAGTACAGGTGACCGAAAATTAGCAAGGGCGTTGGCTGCTCCGTGTGGAGACCTCGAATGAGGAAAGTATCCAGACGGTGAGAAGAAGGGCTCATAAGGAGTGGAGCTGATCCAAGAGCCCAAGAGGTGGATAGCTATGCGCTGAAGGAAGCACAATTAGTAGGGCAGGGATTGAATAGGTAACACAGTTCAGCATGGAGCTTGGGGTTTGGTGCAGGGCAGGTTGAGGTGCCCCATAGACATAGGGAGGAGGTTGGCTAGTGCAGCATAGTAACATAGGGGTGCGTAGAAGTCGTGGAGGTGGCAGTGGGTGTGGCAAAGAGAGTAGAAGGGTATGGATAGCTACCAGGGTGAAAAAAAAGGAGGGGTTATGGTGAAAATTAGCATACAATCGTACTAAAGTTCACAAATCCTTTTTCTATAATTACCTCCCCAGGATCTCTTTACGGTGATTTAACCTCCTCTACTGATCCCGCTGAATTCCTGAACTCTCTTTCATCTCCCTACTCCAGTGACCTCCTCTCAAGGTGCAAGTTTTCCTGGGTTGCCACACCCACTTTGTCCTATCTCCTCCCATTTTTTGGGTTTCAACACCCACCAGTGATGGTTCTTCATCCCAATCCCGCCCCTGTGCTTGCCCCCACAATGCTGACACCATCTCCCCTTTTTATCAGTCACCACCCACATCTATGCTCCTTCTCCCCTTACCCAACTCATGCCACCCATTTTAACTGTCCGACACTGGGCTAGATAGGCAATCCTCTGCACCCAATACCTTCCCACCCCTCCTCAAATTCAACATGCCACAGCAGGGATTTGAACTCGCAACCTCACGACAACACATCAGGCGCTTTACCCATTGCACCACCACTGGAGGTGCTTGCAAAGACCTATAAAAAACACGGCCATATCAGACATAGTAACTGTGCACTCTATACCAAGCGATTTTAATACACCCAGAAGAGCCCCAGCCAAATGCTCTACTGCAGGAAGACGGCAACGGTGGCCTGTTCACCATGTGGTCCTCGTTAGTATAGTGGTGAGTATCCCCGCCTGTCACGCGGGAGACCGGGGTTCGATTCCCCGACGGGGAGATGAGTTTTCATTTTCAACACACTTTACCAGCTACGCTCAACTCAAGTCCTTTAACCACTTCAGCCCCAGAAGATTTTACCCCCTTCTGACCAGAGCACTTTTTGTGATTCGGCACTACGTCGTTTTAACTGACAATTGCGCGGTCGTGCGAAGTTGTACCCAAACAAAATTGATGTCCTCTTTTTTCCCACAAATAGAACTTTCTTTTGGTGGTATTTGATCAGCTATGCGTTTTTTTTTTTGCGCTATAAACAAAAAAAGAGCGACAATTTGGAAAAAAAAAAAGCAATGTTTTTTACTTTTTGCTATTATAAATATCCCCCAAAAATATATAAAAAAACACATTTTTTCCTCAGTTTAGACCGATATGTATTCTTCTACATATTTTTGGTAAAAAAAAAAAAAAAAAAATCGCAATAAGCGTATATTGATTGGTTTGCGCAAAGTTATAGCATCTACCAAATAGGGGATAGTTTTATGGCATTTTTATTATTCGCTTTTTTTATTAGTAATGGCGGCGATCTGCGATTTTTATCATGACTGCGACACTATGGCGGACACATTGGACACTATTTTGGGACCATTGTCATTTATACAGCGATCAGTGCGGGCACCCAAAAGGCGGCAAATTTAAAGGGACGCCCATTTGCCTGCCTGTGCCATTCCGCCGACATATACAGTGGTGTGAAAAAGTGTTTGCCCCCTTCCTCATTTCCTGTTCCTTTGCATGTTTGTCACACTTAAGTGTTTCGGAACATCAAACCAATTTAAACAATAGTCAAGGACAACACAAGTAAACACAAAATGCAATTTGTAAATGAAGGTGTTTATTATTAAAGGTGAAAAAAAATCCAAACCATCATGGCCCTGTGTGAAAAAGTGATTGCCCCCCTTGTTAAAACATACTATAACTGTGGTTGTCCACACCTGAGTTCAATTTCTCTAGCCACACTTAGGCCTGATTATTGCCACACCTGTTCACAATCAAGGCATCACTTAAATAGGAGCTGCTTGACACAGTAAGGTCCACCAGACGATCCTTAAAAGCTACACATCATGCCGAGACCCAAAGAAATTCAGGAACAATTGAGAAAGAAAGTAATTGAGATCTATCAGTCTGGAAAGGGTTATAAAGCCATTTCCAAAGCTTTGGGAATCCAGCGAACCACAGTGAGAGCCATTATCCACAAATGGCGAAGACATGGAACAGTGGTGAACCTTCCCAGGAGTGGCCGGCCGCCCAAAATTACCCCAAGAGCGCAGCGACGACTCATCCAAGAGGTCACAAAAGACCCCACAACAACGTCCAAGGAACTGCAGGCCTCACTTGCCTCAGTTAAGGTCAGCGTTCATGCCTCCACCATCAGGAAAAGACTGGGCAAAAATGGCCTGCATGGCAGAGTTCCAAGGAGAAAACCACTGCTGAGCAAAAAGAACATCAAAGCTCGTCTCAATTTCTCCACAACACATCTTGATGATCCCCAAGACTTTTGGGACAACATTCTGTGGACCGATGAGACAAAAGTGGAACTCTTTGGAAGATGTGTGTCCAAGTATATCTGGCGTAGAAGGAACACTGCATTTCAGAAAAAGAACATTATACCAACAGTAAAATATGGTGGTGGTAGTGTGATGGTCTGGGGCTGTTTTGCTGCTTCAGGACCTGGAAGACTTGCCGTGATGAAAGGAACTATGAATTCTGCTGTCTACCAAGAGATCCTGAAGGAGAATTTCCGACCATCTGTTCGTGTACTCAAGCTGAAACGAACTTGGGTTCTGCAGCAGGACAATGATCCTAAACACACCAGCAAGTCCACCACCGAATGGCTGAAGAAAAACAAAATGAAGACTTTGGAGTGGCCTAGCCAAAGTCCTGACCTGAATCCTATTGAGATGTTGTGGTATGACCTTAAAAAGGCCGTCCATGCTCGAAAACCCTCTAATGTAACTGAATTAGGACAATTCTGCAAAGATGAGTGGGCCAAAATTCCTCCAGGACGCTGTAAATGCCTCATTGCACGTTATCGCAAACGCTTGGTTGCAGTTGTTGCTGCTAAGGGTGGCCCAACCAGTTATTAGGTTTAGGGGGCAATCACTTTTTCACACAGGGCCATGATGGTTTGGATTTTTTTTCACCTTTAATAATAAACACCTTCATTTACAAATTGCATTTTGTGTTTACTTGTGTTGTCCTTGACTATTGTTTAAATTGGTTTCATGTTCCGAAACACTTAAGTGTGACAAACATGCAAAGGAACAGGAAATGAGGAAGGGGGCAAACACTTTTTCACACCACTGTATGTGTGGGCGGCGGTCGGCAAGCAGTTAAATGGTCTTTTAGGAGGGGCCTTATATAACTTCTTCCCAATTCCTTTCTTGGTGTTTTTCTACCCACCTACGCTCCACCCCCCCCCCCCCCCCCCCCACTTTTCCTGAAGCCCTTTTAAGTGCTCCCCCACCTACCTCCAGTTTTTTCATCCCAATCCTTCCCCTAGACCCCTTTATCAGTGTCCACCTGTGCTTTACCTATTCCCCCAACCCCTTTTCAGGGCTCCCCACCAGTCCTTATTTAATCGGCACAATATCATCTTTTATATTTTAGCCCAAAATTCAGGATTCGTTTGGGTTTTATGAATAAAATGTATTACCGTGTATTGCAAGAATAATTCTGCAATAATTCTGGCCCTAGACCTCCTGTGTAACTTTAAAGTTTTACCTATGGATAATTAAATTGTATTTATTTTTTTTCTACAGGGCCTTTGATAAAAAAAGATATGGTGTTTGGTGGTTCTACGAAATTTGTATGCAAATGCTAATTTTGGCTTGTATATTTCTGCCCACACTGGGCTTGATAGGTGATCCTCTGCACCCAATCCTCCATATTACTGAGCCCAAGCAAGTCAATACCTTTCCCCAACTTCAAATTCAGCAGGTGGTTAAGGTTAGATTGGCGGCCTCAAAAACACATGATAAGACCCCAGCATTTTCCAAAGCATAGTAGGGCAGGGATTGAATAGGAAACACAGTAAAACTGACAGTTATTCAGCGAGTAGAAGGGAATGGATAGCTACCAGGGTGAAAAAAAAGGGGGGGTTTTGGTGAAAATTAGCATTTGCATAAAATCCTACTAAAGTTCACAAATCCATTTTCAGTAATTGCCCTCCACCAGGCCAGGACCTCTTTACGGTGATCCAACACCAACCTGCTCTACTGACCCCTCAGAATTCCTGAACCCTGTTTCACCAATCACCTCCCTACTGCCAATTTCAGTGCCCTCCTCTCAAGGTGCAAGCATTCTTGGGTTGCCACACCCACTTTGTCCTATCTCCGCCCATTTTTTGTGTTTCAACACCCACCCCTGATGGTTCTTCAACCCTATCCCTCCCCTGGGCTTCCCCCCACATTGCTGACACCATCTCCACTTTTTATCAGTCACCACCCCCATCTACCCTTACCCAACTCATGCCACCCATTTTAACTGTCCGACTCTGGGCTAGATAGGCAATCCTCTGCACCCAATACCTTCCCACCGCTCCTGAAATTCAACATGCCACAGCAGGGATTTGAACTCGCAACCTCACGACGACACATCAGGCGCTTTACCCATTGCACCACCACTGGAGGTGTTTACAAAGACCTCTAAAAAACACGGCCATATCAGACATAGTAACTGTAGACTCTATACCAAGCGATTTTAATACACACTTTAATACACACTTCACACACTTCAAATTCAGCAGGTGGTTAAGGTTAGATAGGCGGCCTCAAAAACACATGATAAGACCCCAGCATTTTCCAAAGCATCACAAGCACCTCGGACAGTGGCACAGGTGCTAGAGCACCGGGCTCGCAAGTAAGAAGTCACAAGTTCGAATCCCTGGACCGGCATGCGGTAGAAGGTAATTTGGATTGCCTAGAGTACAGGTGACCGAAAATTAGCAAGGGCGTTGGCTGCTCCGTGTGGAGACCTCGAATGAGGAAAGTATCCAGACGGTGAGAAGAAGGGCTCATAAGGAGTGGAGCTGATCCAAGAGCCCAAGAGGTGGATAGCTATGCGCTGAAGGAAGCACAATTAGTAGGGCAGGGATTGAATAGGTAACACAGTTCAGCATGGAGCTTGGGGTTTGGTGCAGGGCAGGTTGAGGTGCCCCATAGACATAGGGAGGAGGTTGGCTAGTGCAGCATAGTAACATAGGGGTGCGTAGAAGTCGTGGAGGTGGCAGTGGGTGTGGCAAAGAGAGTAGAAGGGTATGGATAGCTACCAGGGTGAAAAAAAAGGAGGGGTTATGGTGAAAATTAGCATACAATCGTACTAAAGTTCACAAATCCTTTTTCTATAATTACCTCCCCAGGATCTCTTTACGGTGATTTAACCTCCTCTACTGATCCCGCTGAATTCCTGAACTCTCTTTCATCTCCCTACTCCAGTGACCTCCTCTCAAGGTGCAAGTTTTCCTGGGTTGCCACACCCACTTTGTCCTATCTCCTCCCATTTTTTGGGTTTCAACACCCACCAGTGATGGTTCTTCATCCCAATCCCGCCCCTGTGCTTGCCCCCACAATGCTGACACCATCTCCCCTTTTTATCAGTCACCACCCACATCTATGCTCCTTCTCCCCTTACCCAACTCATGCCACCCATTTTAACTGTCCGACACTGGGCTAGATAGGCAATCCTCTGCACCCAATACCTTCCCACCCCTCCTCAAATTCAACATGCCACAGCAGGGATTTGAACTTGCAACCTCACGACAACACATCAGGCGCTTTACCCATTGCACCACCACTGGAGGTGCTTGCAAAGACCTATAAAAAACACGGCCATATCAGACATAGTAACTGTGCACTCTATACCAAGCGATTTTAATACACCCAGAAGAGCCCCAGCCAAATGCTCTACTGCAGGAAGACGGCAACGGTGGCCTGTTCACCATGTGGTCCTCGTTAGTATAGTGGTGAGTATCCCCGCCTGTCACGCGGGAGACCGGGGTTCGATTCCCCGACGGGGAGATGAGTTTTCATTTTCAACACACTTTACCAGCTACGCTCAACTCAAGTCCTTTAACCACTTCAGCCCCAGAAGATTTTACCCCCTTCCTGACCAGAGCACTTTTTGTGATTCGGCACTACGTCGTTTTAACTGACAATTGCGCGGTCGTGCGAAGTTGTACCCAAACAAAATTGATGTCCTCTTTTTTCCCACAAATAGAACTTTCTTTTGGTGGTATTTGATCAGCTATGCGTTTTTTTTTTTGCGCTATAAACAAAAAAAGAGCGACAATTTGGAAAAAAAAAAAGCAATGTTTTTTACTTTTTGCTATTATAAATATCCCCCAAAAATATATAAAAAAACACATTTTTTCCTCAGTTTAGACCGATATGTATTCTTCTACATATTTTTGGTAAAAAAAAAATCGCAATAAGCGTATATTGATTGGTTTGCGCAAAGTTATAGCATCTACCAAATAGGGGATAGTTTTATGGCATTTTTATTATTCGCTTTTTTTATTAGTAATGGCGGCGATCTGCGATTTTTATCATGACTGCGACACTATGGCGGACACATTGGACACTATTTTGGGACCATTGTCATTTATACAGCGATCAGTGCGGGCACCCAAAAGGCGGCAAATTTAAAGGGACGCCCATTTGCCTGCCTGTGCCATTCCGCCGACATATACAGTGGTGTGAAAAAGTGTTTGCCCCCTTCCTCATTTCCTGTTCCTTTGCATGTTTGTCACACTTAAGTGTTTCGGAACATCAAACCAATTTAAACAATAGTCAAGGACAACACAAGTAAACACAAAATGCAATTTGTAAATGAAGGTGTTTATTATTAAAGGTGAAAAAAAATCCAAACCATCATGGCCCTGTGTGAAAAAGTGATTGCCCCCCTTGTTAAAACATACTATAACTGTGGTTGTCCACACCTGAGTTCAATTTCTCTAGCCACACTTAGGCCTGATTATTGCCACACCTGTTCACAATCAAGGCATCACTTAAATAGGAGCTGCTTGACACAGTAAGGTCCACCAGACGATCCTTAAAAGCTACACATCATGCCGAGACCCAAAGAAATTCAGGAACAATTGAGAAAGAAAGTAATTGAGATCTATCAGTCTGGAAAGGGTTATAAAGCCATTTCCAAAGCTTTGGGAATCCAGCGAACCACAGTGAGAGCCATTATCCACAAATGGCGAAGACATGGAACAGTGGTGAACCTTCCCAGGAGTGGCCGGCCGCCCAAAATTACCCCAAGAGCGCAGCGACGACTCATCCAAGAGGTCACAAAAGACCCCACAACAACGTCCAAGGAACTGCAGGCCTCACTTGCCTCAGTTAAGGTCAGCGTTCATGCCTCCACCATCAGGAAAAGACTGGGCAAAAATGGCCTGCATGGCAGAGTTCCAAGGAGAAAACCACTGCTGAGCAAAAAGAACATCAAAGCTCGTCTCAATTTCTCCACAACACATCTTGATGATCCCCAAGACTTTTGGGACAACATTCTGTGGACCGATGAGACAAAAGTGGAACTCTTTGGAAGATGTGTGTCCAAGTATATCTGGCGTAGAAGGAACACTGCATTTCAGAAAAAAGAACATTATACCAACAGTAAAATATGGTGGTGGTAGTGTGATGGTCTGGGGCTGTTTTGCTGCTTCAGGACCTGGAAGACTTGCCGTGATGAAAGGAACTATGAATTCTGCTGTCTACCAAGAGATCCTGAAGGAGAATTTCCGACCATCTGTTCGTGTACTCAAGCTGAAACGAACTTGGGTTCTGCAGCAGGACAATGATCCTAAACACACCAGCAAGTCCACCACCGAATGGCTGAAGAAAAACAAAATGAAGACTTTGGAGTGGCCTAGCCAAAGTCCTGACCTGAATCCTATTGAGATGTTGTGGTATGACCTTAAAAAGGCCGTCCATGCTCGAAAACCCTCTAATGTAACTGAATTAGGACAATTCTGCAAAGATGAGTGGGCCAAAATTCCTCCAGGACGCTGTAAATGCCTCATTGCACGTTATCGCAAACGCTTGGTTGCAGTTGTTGCTGCTAAGGGTGGCCCAACCAGTTATTAGGTTTAGGGGGGCAATCACTTTTTCACACAGGGCCATGATGGTTTGGATTTTTTTTTCACCTTTAATAATAAACACCTTCATTTACAAATTGCATTTTGTGTTTACTTGTGTTGTCCTTGACTATTGTTTAAATTGGTTTCATGTTCCGAAACACTTAAGTGTGACAAACATGCAAAGGAACAGGAAATGAGGAAGGGGGCAAACACTTTTTCACACCACTGTATGTGTGGGCGGCGGTCGGCAAGCAGTTAAATGGTCTTTTAGGAGGGGCCTTATATAACTTCTTCCCAATTCCTTTCTTGGTGTTTTTCTACCCACCTACGCTCCACACCCCCCCCCCCCCACTTTTCCTGAAGCCCTTTTAAGTGCTCCCCCACCTACCTCCAGTTTTTTCATCCCAATCCTTCCCCTAGACCCCTTTATCAGTGTCCACCTGTGCTTTACCTATTCCCCCAACCCCTTTTCAGGGCTCCCCACCAGTCCTTATTTAATCGGCACAATATCATCTTTTATATTTTAGCCCAAAATTCAGGATTCGTTTGGGTTTTATGAATAAAATGTATTACCGTGTATTGCAAGAATAATTCTGCAATAATTCTGGCCCTAGACCTCCTGTGTAACTTTAAAGTTTTACCTATGGATAATTAAATTGTATTTATTTTTTTTCTACAGGGCCTTTGATAAAAAAAGATATGGTGTTTGGTGGTTCTACGAAATTTGTATGCAAATGCTAATTTTGGCTTGTATATTTCTGCCCACACTGGGCTTGATAGGTGATCCTCTGCACCCAATCCTCCATATTACTGAGCCCAAGCAAGTCAATACCTTTCCCCAACTTCAAATTCAGCAGGTGGTTAAGGTTAGATTGGCGGCCTCAAAAACACATGATAAGACCCCAGCATTTTCCAAAGCATAGTAGGGCAGGGATTGAATAGGAAACACAGTAAAACTGACAGTTATTCAGCGAGTAGAAGGGAATGGATAGCTACCAGGGTGAAAAAAAAGGGGGGGTTTTGGTGAAAATTAGCATTTGCATAAAATCCTACTAAAGTTCACAAATCCATTTTCAGTAATTGCCCTCCACCAGGCCAGGACCTCTTTACGGTGATCCAACACCAACCTGCTCTACTGACCCCTCAGAATTCCTGAACCCTGTTTCACCAATCACCTCCCTACTGCCAATTTCAGTGCCCTCCTCTCAAGGTGCAAGCATTCTTGGGTTGCCACACCCACTTTGTCCTATCTCCGCCCATTTTTTGTGTTTCAACACCCACCCCTGATGGTTCTTCAACCCTATCCCTCCCCTGGGCTTCCCCCCACATTGCTGACACCATCTCCACTTTTTATCAGTCACCACCCCCATCTACCCTTACCCAACTCATGCCACCCATTTTAACTGTCCGACTCTGGGCTAGATAGGCAATCCTCTGCACCCAATACCTTCCCACCGCTCCTGAAATTCAACATGCCACAGCAGGGATTTGAACTCGCAACCTCACGACGACACATCAGGCGCTTTACCCATTGCACCACCACTGGAGGTGTTTACAAAGACCTCTAAAAAACACGGCCATATCAGACATAGTAACTGTAGACTCTATACCAAGCGATTTTAATACACACTTTAATACACACTTCACACACTTCAAATTCAGCAGGTGGTTAAGGTTAGATAGGCGGCCTCAAAAACACATGATAAGACCCCAGCATTTTCCAAAGCATCACAAGCACCTCGGACAGTGGCACAGGTGCTAGAGCACCGGGCTCGCAAGTAAGAAGTCACAAGTTCGAATCCCTGGACCGGCATGCGGTAGAAGGTAATTTGGATTGCCTAGAGTACAGGTGACCGAAAATTAGCAAGGGCGTTGGCTGCTCCGTGTGGAGACCTCGAATGAGGAAAGTATCCAGACGGTGAGAAGAAGGGCTCATAAGGAGTGGAGCTGATCCAAGAGCCCAAGAGGTGGATAGCTATGCGCTGAAGGAAGCACAATTAGTAGGGCAGGGATTGAATAGGTAACACAGTTCAGCATGGAGCTTGGGGTTTGGTGCAGGGCAGGTTGAGGTGCCCCATAGACATAGGGAGGAGGTTGGCTAGTGCAGCATAGTAACATAGGGGTGCGTAGAAGTCGTGGAGGTGGCAGTGGGTGTGGCAAAGAGAGTAGAAGGGTATGGATAGCTACCAGGGTGAAAAAAAAGGAGGGGTTATGGTGAAAATTAGCATACAATCGTACTAAAGTTCACAAATCCTTTTTCTATAATTACCTCCCCAGGATCTCTTTACGGTGATTTAACCTCCTCTACTGATCCCGCTGAATTCCTGAACTCTCTTTCATCTCCCTACTCCAGTGACCTCCTCTCAAGGTGCAAGTTTTCCTGGGTTGCCACACCCACTTTGTCCTATCTCCTCCCATTTTTTGGGTTTCAACACCCACCAGTGATGGTTCTTCATCCCAATCCCGCCCCGCCCCTGAATAGGTAACACAGTTCAGCCTGG